>JASDQU010108277.1:372043-383923 GCA_032191745.1 Picea mariana
AGAGACAGAGTTACTTACAGCCATGACCAAGCCATTCCAACTTTCTGGCAATGAGCACAAGATTAGAAGAGCCCTGACCTCATCATCAAAGTCCACTTTTACAGAACTTAGTTGATTAGTAACCGTATTAAAACCATTTAAATGATCTGCAACAAACCCACCTTCCGACATCTTCATATTAAATAATCTCTTCATTAGAAATACCTTACTGGATGCCGAGGCTTTTTCATACAATTTGGCCAATGAATCCATCAAACCCTTCATTGTCTTTTCTTTGGAAATATTGAAAGCCACCGATGTTTCCAGGCTCAACCGTATCGTTCCTAGAGCCTTTCTATCAAGAATCTTCCATTCTTTGTCCTTCGTAGCCGCCGACTTCTTTGCTATTTCGCCCAATGGTAGGAATAGATCCTTCTGATATAAATAGTCTTCCATCTGCATCTTCCATAACTGGTAGTTTTGGCCATTAAATTTCTCGACCCTAAACTTTCCATCTTCCAACATTACTCCCACTTGAACCAGGAACCCTCTTTTCCTGCGAGTTACCTTTTTCTCTGATACTAGTTGTCAGAAAAATAGGACCGTGGAGCAATAAAATAAAACAAATGCGGAAACAAAACACAGAAGATACACAATACAATAGAGACATAGATTTACGTGGTTCACCCAGTGTGGGCTACATCCACCAAATAAATTTCGAGGTCCTTCCTTTATTATTATCCATCATATGAAGGGATACAACCTACAACAAACCCATTGTAACTTCCTCTTCTTTCTCTCACAGTCTCCTATCTCAGAATAGAATATTCACCATCAATCATAGTCGGAATACATTTCCCTCATAAAAGAAGGTTTCCTTCTAGGGAAAAAAACCCTAACATAATCTCTACCGTTAGATATGCGACCTTATAATGAACGGTATAGTTTTACAATGAAATTACAATATACATTTAGAAGAAATTTTTTCCTTCAGGGGCTTCACCACCGAACCCCCGCTGGGGGCCTACTTGCCCCTAGACCCCCCAGCCAGGGGGATAGCCCCCCCCAGGACCCTGCAGAGGGGGCACCCCCCCTCTGCACTCCCCCACATGGAAGAGTGTACATACTTCTGGGGTGTAAATACTTCATGGGGTATAAACATGGTTGAAAGTAAAAGACCTCTGAATCAGGAAGATAATCAAGCTCCACAACCAACAGGACTAACTTCTAATTTTTATAAAAAAATTAATTAATAAATATACATGAAATATTCACATGCATAGATCAAGATTCAAGCTACAATATAAAATAAATGAACCATATGTCATGCAAAACAATAACCAGCAAGCATGCATATTATAGATACAAATTTCATAGATAAATAAATACATAGAGGAAATTAATGTACATGTAAATGAAACCATGATAGAGATCACTTATCTTTAACGGAACAAATCACCAACTGGCTACAGGCCAAGGATGTTATGCTCAACCTTAGACAATGTTTTTCCAAGTCTCAACAACAATGTCACCCTCGAGATAGGGCTATGAGTCCACAAGGATGGTTCCAGAGTGTCACTTTCCCAAACCAATCGACACTCAATCTCTCATAGGATTCTTAGCACACACAACAATCCAAAGTACACGAACTCTCTTCTACCCAGCTTGCACAACCCAAGTGAATGGATCCCCTTCTCTGCCACGTAGTCCCTCAGGATGTCCACCTCCTCCTAGGGATCAAGTACATCTAGTCAATAATCTCCCTGTTGGGACTCTCAGGATTCAGAACTGTGGGAATAAATTAATGCATGCCAATTCATCTCACACATGCAGACATTAATTCATGGTTGGAATACACCAACAATCACTACTACCAACCAAACCATGGCTCCTCTCCACAATTCATTTTTCTCTCCCCAGCAAAGATCAAAAGGAATGAAGAATTAAGACTGGGTGAAAGAGGGAATGGAGAGAGAACATAATGAAAGGTGTGAACAATGAACAATGAGTCAGTGAGTGAATGAGTAAAGAAGAAGTAGACCCAAACAACCCACAAGATGGGTTTATATCTTTACTTGCAAATCAAGAACCACCTGGTCTTCCTCAAGAAGATCATGTTACCACTCCTCTCCATTAAACAATTATGGGTAGATAAAATATAAAATAAATAGTTATCCCCTCAAGCCCCCTCTATTCTTGAATCATAGAACCCTATAACTCTTGTCCTTGTTTTTCTACAACCAATGATGTATTTATTATTAATAATGATCAAAAAATTACATTTCCTAGGCACACTGGCCTCTTTTAATTGTTTGGGCACTCTGGCCTTTCATAGATTAACAAAATACATTATTTAATACAARGCTCAAAAATCCGGGGTATTACATCCCCTCCCCCTTATTTTGGCACTATCCTAGTGCATATACAAAACATAAAACAAAATTTCAAAATTTATTCAAAAGGTTACGAGTMATCTTCCCGCATGGCATATCCATGCTCCCAAGTAGGATCTTTAGGACCGTAGCAGGTCCACTGGACTTTTACCAGCTCTATAACTCGATTCCAAAGCATTTTTTACTTTTTTTTCCAATATTCACATTGGCTGGAACTAAAAGTCTCCCTATGTCTCTACCTGAATCAGATACCAATCAATAACATGGTTAGGATAATGTACATATTATTTTAGCAAAGAGACATGAAATACATTATGCACATTCATGGAAGCAAGAAATGCAAGCATGTATGCAACTGGCCCTATTTTATCCAATATCTCAAATGGACCACATAATCTAGCTGCTAGCTTTGTACAACTACCCAACTTCAAAGAGCTCTTCTTGGGATTCACTTTTAAAAGCACATGCTCCCCCACTTTAATTTATCTAGTTGTCCTATTCTTATCTGCATAAATTTTCTATCTATCTTGAGTTGCCTTTAAATTCTTCTTAATTTTAACCATCTAGTCTTCCATATCCTTGAGCAATTCTGGCCCAAGTACCACTCTATCGGTTGGGTTGTCCCAACTCACTGCAGTATTGCATTTCCTACCATACAAATCTTCAAATGGACTCATTTTCAATGAATCTTGATACCCATTATTATAGGAAAACTCAACCAAGTGCAAGTAATCCTCCCACTTAGATGGCTTATCCATCACATACATTCTCAACATATCTTCAATTACTTGGTTGATTCTCTCTCTCTGCCCATCTGACTGTGGATGGTATGATGTGATAAAGTTCATATTTGTACCAAATCCTTTAAACAATCCCCTCCAGAAATTTGAAGTGAACTTTGTATCTTTGTCTAAAACAATTGCCTTGGGTATCCCATGCAACCTAGCAATCTCCCTCATGTAAATTTCTGAAATATTAGTTGTTGTATGAGTCATTTTTATAGAAAAAAAAATGAGCATCCTTTGTCAATTTATCAACCAATCCCATGATTGAAACATGTTTTCTTGTTATCCTGTGAAATTTAGTTATAAAATCAATGGTTACCACTTCCCATTTCTTCTCTGGAATTGGTAATGGTTGTAGGAAACCCGTTGGGTGCATATTCTCATCCTTCACTCTCTGGCATTCCATACATATGGAAATGTAATCAACAACATATTTTTTCAATCCTGGCCAAAAGAATTGGCTTCTTATTGGTGCAATTGTTTTCTGGTAATCGAGATGTCCTACATATGGAACATTATGCATTTCTTTTAATACAAAATTCCTAAGTTCTCTGTAACTAGTAACATAAATTCTATTTTCATGCATAAGTAATCCATCTTCCTTCATCTCATATTCTTTAATTTTCTATTGTACATTTTCTTGTTGTAATCTTTCTTTTACCTGTAGGTAATGTTGATCTATGACAACAACATCTAAAATTCTTCTCTTTAAATCCGACTCATGCATACTAACAATTGTGGCATGCATGAGATGTACTCTTATACTAAGTGCATAAACAACTTCATTTTATTTTCCTTTGACATGTTTGATGTAAAAATCGTTTTCACTTAAAAATTCCAACCATATCATCTTCCTGACATTTAAAGTTGGTTGTTCAAAAAGATATTTCAAACCACTATGGTCTATTCTTAATTCAAAACTCTTCCCCATGAGATAATGCCTCMACATATTCAAAGTGTGAACAATGKAAGAAAGTTCCAAGTCATGTGTGGTGTAGTTCATCTCGTGTTATTTAAGGTTTCTGGACTCATAACCAATGACATGCCCATTTTGACTKAGGACTCCACCAATTCCTTCCTTGCATGCATATGTACATACCACAAAAATTCCATTTGGTTCAACAATATTTAAAATAGGAGCACAAGTAAGCAATTCTTTCAACATATTAAAGTTATCTTCACACTCTGTTGTCCATTCAAAAATTTAATTCCCTTCTTTTGCAAGGAAGTGATGGGATGATMAATATTAGAGAACCATGCTATAAATCTTCTTTAGTAACCAACTAACCCCATAAAATATCTGACTTCTGAAACATTCATGGGTGCTAGCCATCCTTTAATGACTTCCATCTTCTATGGATCCACTTCTATGCCTTGTTCTRAAATAATGTGTCCCAAGTAATGGATATGTTCTTGGTAAAAATAACACTTACTGAGCTTRGCATACAACTCATGTTACCTCATCACTTGCAATATCAATATTACGTGATGTTCATTCTCTTCCTCTAAGTTAGACAAGACAAGTATTCCATCCAGGAATACTATGAAAAACTTATCCAAATCATTTATGAATATGCCATTCATTAAGAACATAAAGACAGTTGGTGCATTGGACAATCAAAATGGCTCCACTACAAATTAATAATTGCCATACTTGGTTCTAAAGGTTGTCTTATGGATGTCTTCTTCCTTGGTTCTTACCTCATGGTATCCTGATCTCAAGTCTATATTTGAGAATATATTTTCCCCTCTTAGCTGATCAAAGAGGTCATCAATTCTGTGTACAGGGTACTTGTTCATTACAATGTATTTATTCAGCTGTCAAAAGTCTATACACAACATCAAGGTTCCATCCTTCTTTTGGCAAAGAGTACTGGTGCTCCCCAAGGTGAAACACTTGGATGTATTTACCCTTTCTTCAAAAATTATTCCAACTGCATTTGTAATTCTTTTAATTCTGGTGTACTCATTCTGTAAGGTGTTTTTGATACCGAGGCAACTCCTGGCACTAAATCAATAGAGAAATCTATCTCCCTCTTGGTGGAAACCTTGGTATTTCTTGGAATACATATTCAAATTCTTGTAGTACCAAAAATCATTCAAGTCTTGGTCCCTTTTCCTTTCCTGGCTCCTCCACATGGGCTGCATATAATTAACATCCTTCTCTGAAACAGCTCTTCATCTGTAAGGATGGAATGTCCCTTATAGAGATGGGTCTTGGAACTCCTTTCACTATGCTTTGTTTTCCTTATTCATCAAGACATGCAAATGTCTTTTTATGACAATCCAGGACAACATGATGCTTTTCCAACCAATGCATTCCAATTATAATATCATAAGACCCCAAGGGTATAATATTTAGATCAACATTAGCATTCACACCATTAAGACTTATGGAACAACCTATGACCATATCATGGATTCTCCTTTTGGTTCCAATGGCTAGCTGAACCAAACTTGATTTTTCGAGATTACTTTTCTCCAAATGTAATATATCCACTATTTTAGGATCGATGTAACGATGACTTTCTCCTAAATCAATTAAAATAGCAACATGATGATTAATGATCTTACTTTCCACCTTGATCATATTGGATTGGTATTATTCTTGTCGATCATCTAAGGTTTCATATATATTCTTCCCATGTCTTGTACTATTGTAGCCTCTTGGATGTTGTGCATGGTCTTCACTTTGTCCTTTCTGTGAGGGAAATCCTTGTACAGGTGATCTTCTTTGCATCCACAAAATTGGATTGATGGTCTTCCCCTTTTCCCTAAGGATTCTTCTCTCTTGGATTCATCCTTAGCATATTGATTAGGCTGATTTTTATTTGAGATATTTATATTGAAAGGAGGTTTGAATCCCTTATTTCTCTGATCAGACTTCTCCTTCTTCTTATCCTTCCAAGATTTCTGCAAATACCATCTCCCCTTTCCTTCCTCATACATGTACTTATCCTTCCTAATGGTCTCATTTAAATTCCTAGGTTCATCATATTGAATATTCTCTTTATAAAAGGATGGAAGTCCACTCAAAAACCTATGTATTTTCACCTTCTCATATTTTATAAACTCCACATGCTTTAGCACCCCCATGAAATTATTTTCATACTTTTCCATGGTCATGCTTCCTAGCTTGAGTTCAAATAAATCCTACATTTTCTTATCATAGAAGTGCTTTGAAAGGTACTCCTTCCAAAAWTATTTCTTGAACTACTTCTAAGCGATCWTGTTCTYATTAATGTGCTCAACTTGCTTCAGCTGATCCTACCACATAGATCTTTCCCATGTAAACGGTATGTGGCAATTCTAGCTTCTAGGTTTGATGAGTAGTTATACAATTGAAAATACTTCATAATTCCAAGTAACCATGCCTCAACACCATCTTCCCTTTCTCTTTCACCATCAAAGGATGATGGCTTAAGGTTCCTTAACTCTCCTTACAAACTATCCAATTCATGTCTTCTTCTTTGGTGCCTAACAAGAGACACTTCAGGACTACTTATGGAATCTTAGGATGCATAAACTTTCCTTGTTGAGTAGGGAGGTGAGTGATGTCTATGAGTTATGCTAGCACTTCTTGAATAACTAGTTCTTCTGTCATCATCTCTTCTTTCATGACATCTTTCCTCTTCCTCATGTTTTGAGTTTGATCCATTCTTTGTTTGCCTCTGCAAATAATTTAAGCTTTGCATCACTTGAGAATTCATCTGATTTTTTTCTCTTATCAATCTCTCATTGTCTTCTATGTAACTTTGCACTTCTATTTTTAGGCTTCTCACATTCTCTATCAATGTTTCTTTCTCCCATWTGGCCYGGTGTCCATTGGATTCTGTCTCTACATTACCAACATTRATATTTTGACCTTTGACCTATTTATMATGKTTGGAATATCCCTCTCCTTCTTCGATTTCTTGAATATGCATTCTTATACTGAACTAATATGTTTACACACCCTAATTCTGCAAAATGTGCAAGCAACCATTTTGTTAGAATTATGCATATCATAAAAATTTGTCAAACAATGCTACATGTCATTTTTCTGCTCAATTCATGAAGAAATATGTTATTGTTATCGATATTATAACAACTCCATGTTATYCTTTTCTGAATCATCTTTCCAATGAATATAATATTTCCCCAATTCAATATTTGAGTTGAAAGTTATGGCTGCCCGAAAAAAAATCACTTTCATCTCCTTTTCTTTTKTTTTGCAACAGGATATTGTCGAAATCTTCCACAACTCCTTTAAYYGGTACATAATTCAAATTCTGCACARGCACTTCCTTCAAACCACTTTCCATGTGACCATGGCTCTAAACCATGGTCTTATTCACTCTTTAGTGCATTGCTCTATATTCTTCTACACGGGAGCTTGTTCGAACACAATGTCAAAGGGATCAGTTACTACTAGGCCCTTCGTGCCTCTAATCAACCCCTTTATCTTGTCATGAGACTGGTGTTGGGACCAAGTCCTCTGAACTTCGTCCTTTGACTATCCTCCCTTTTCAATATTCCAACTTCTCCTGGAGTAAACTTCGTTGAAACCCTTCTATTCACTCCACTAGTAGATCGAACTGTCGAGATTTAATATCTCGTCAACTAGATGATCCCAGCTCATTTGGAGGCTTTAATGAGATCAACAGTCATGAATTAATCGGATGTTGAGATGGAAGGCCTTAATAAATTTGGGACTTTGATGCTCCGAGACTTTGGAGCATTACAACTCCCAAGTCGCTCAACTCCCCCAGAGTGATACTTGTTGAACCTCTTACCCTATCCATCCACTATTAAATCAGATGGTCACAAGAACTCTCGGAGGGTCTCATATCAATGGATCGTGTGAATTCACTACTATGGGACTTGGGGACATTACAAATCTAGAGTTGTTCAACTTCCCCAAAGTGATACCTGTTGAAGCAGTCATAAATTGATGATGACCTCTTACCGTCGGTTAACGCCTCCGCACACACTATCCTTCCACTAGTTGATCAAATGAACATGAATTAATCAAGCGTCAGAATGGACAATCCTTATTTATTTTGGGACTTCGGTGCTCTGGGACTCCGAGACATTTCAACTCTTGAGTTGTTCCACTTCCATGGAGTGATAACTATTGAAGTTCTTACACCATCCTTCCACTTCTTGACCTAACGGTTGAGAAAGGTCTTGAATGGATCTTATATCGATGGTCTGCGTGAATTCATGATTTCGGTCTTAAGAAATTTCACTGGTAGAGATGTTGGACATCCCCAGAGTCCATACTCTCGTAGATGACATGGAATGTTGATGTCACCTATGGTGATGTGGACCCATGGTATGTGTGCCATGTGTCACTGAAAAATGAGTAGGTTAGGGTATCTAGGTGGCACGTGTCCACACACGGTACCCTGGCCACATGGAATACGACACATCATCAATCAAATGGATGATCCACCCTCTCTTTTCCAGATCTAATGGTTTTCATTACTCCCGAATTATTCCCTCGATCTAACAGGTGACAGGATTTGGGGAATTCGACACTCCAAGACTACGGGTCATAGAAGTTATAAAATGGTTTGATTCTACCGGAGTTAACTTTCTGAAGTGGTCAACACCAGATGACTCTAACCAATGACTGATATTTCACTTGAGCCTCCTATCCTATCAGACAACTGGTGAGATTTCCCGACTTCAACCTTTTTCATGCTTTTTCCATGTCTCCCAAAAATTTATAAAGCGAAGAAGTTCCAAATTTTTCCATCTCCTTCTTGTCTTTGATAAAAAATGATGATCACCCTCAAAATCCAAAAGGGATGACCACAATTATATGATCATTTACAAAGCATCTTTATATGCACGATGCTCTGGCATCTGTGCGATCTCTGCAATGTTATCTTTCTTGAGCTTTAAGATCACAAAGACATATCCATTTTTAACCATAATACCCTATCCACAGTACCGACCCATACCAATCCAATGTTTCAACCTGAAGTTCTGATACCAATCTGTAACGTACCTAACCACCCATAGGCCGAGCATGCTACTTCAAGCCCACTTCTGGACTAATTTCTCATTTTGATCAAATTTTTAATTAATAAAGATGCATGAAATATTCACATGCAAAGATCAATATTCAAGCTACAATATAAAATAAATGAACCATATGTTGTGCACAAAAATAACCAACAAGTATGCATATTATAGATAAAAATTTCATAGATAAATAAATACACAACGGAAATAAATATACAAGTAAATGAAACCAAGAAAGAGAGCACTTATCTTTAATGAAACAAATCACCAACTGGATACATACCAAGGATGTTCCACCCAACYGTAGACACTGCTATTCCAAGTATMAAAAACAATGTCACCCCCAAGCCAGGGATATGATTCCACAAGGACGGTTCTAGAATGTCACTCAGCTTCCCAAACCAATCAACACTAAAGATATCACAAGCTTCTCAACACACACAACAATCCAAAGTACAATAGCTCTCTTCTACCCAKCCTGCACAACCCAAGAGAATGGAACCCCTTCTCTTCCACGTATTCCCTCAGGCTTTCCACCTCCTCCCAGGGATCCAGTGCATCTGGTCAAGAATCTCCCTACTAGGACTCTCAGGATTCACGACTGTGTGTAGTTTTGTCCAGGGATTCTTGCGGTTTTCAGTGTTATGTCKACCATTCATAACTTCAAACAGGTATTTTCGCTACCCAACATATAGGATAGGTATCAACCCTATATCATACACACTTGAATTTTCCTATAACTGTCACTCATATGCCTTAGGTATGAACCCATTTTTTAGCGACATGAAACTGTCTATATGCTAATAGAAGTGTCGTTATCAAATGGTAGAGACTTACCAAACATGGGTACCCTAGTTAGACCCCCTTATTCATTCAGTGCCCATGTAGATATTTTTTCGGTAGGATCGGGAGTCCCTTATAGCTAATAGATGAATTTATGTTGAACCTCATTTTCACTCATAAACATGTTGAACTATACCTAGAGGACTCCTAAGCGAGTTTGATTTGAGTGCTTTTCTGAATCATTTTCAAAAAGCTAAAAGATTGTTAAGTGAACTTGTCTCTTTTACACTCATAAATTGGATTTGAAAAGACATCTATTTGGTACAAGTTTATCCCTTTTTAAAACCAAGTAGACTAATATTATGAAAAAGGACATTTTTTGGCATTAAGTTGTGATTGCATCTCATGCCCTTGCATGCAGTATTGAGACTATTACTGGTTCTCGCTTTGCATTATAAACCATTTTCCTCAACAGTTTTACATCCTCAACCAAGCAAAGCCTTGTTTATGTCCTTCACAACTTGACACCCTATACCCAGGAGGGAAAATTCCCCCGAGTGTCCATCTCTCGCATGCACCTCCTTGCATTGAGAATAGGTATGTTCCACTACTGGAACTAGCATTTCTTATTTGCGACACTCATTTCCTCCTTTGTATCATATCATTCATTTGATTATGAAAAAACAAAAAACGACGGGCAGGAAGGGAGTATTATATTATATTGGAAGTAGTCACGTCACCTTTGAACAGAGCACAAATGTTTTTGAGTCCACTTGTCATCTTAATTTTGGGTCTATCATGGCCTTAGGAAGTTGAGCTCGTTATAGAGAGTTTACTCCCCCAACTGGTTACTCTTCCAATCCCTATGGATAATTTGATTGATGATGCCTCCTTCATCTCATGGTTTCATCATTGAGTCTATGTTGCCTGAGTCTTCCATATGTCTCATGCTCTTCTTCAAAGGATGTCTATCAACCTGTGTCGACCATTCCTCAAAACTCTTGACTTTGCATGTCGGCCATACCATCAGTTTGTCTCAGAATCACATGAATATGTAGTCCTATTGTGCACCCTAGTCCTACTTTCCTCATTCATAGGTAAAATTGAACCAAGTAGTCAAAATTTCATCATTGGTCATTGACTGGGTGGTTTCCCTTGTGTTCGACGGTAAGACATATATTCACACATTGGGATTTGTGCAGTGTCTTGGATGCCATTAGCCTTATTGGTGGTTTCCTCCCCTTTTTCAACAGTTTTCCTCATTGGCTGCATTTCAGAGGGTGTTTTTTGTGTACCGCTTGCACCTATCACATGCGAAAGATGCACAAGGTCATTGGTTTGTGAACATGTTCTTCGTCTGATTTCCTCCAAATCATAAAGCTCCTTCTTTGTACCTCGTGCTGAATGATGAGATATGCCTTAATTCTCTCCTTCCATCGACTTCAGCTCATATATTCTAGATATGAGACCTAGAGTCCTATGAGTACATAGAGTCTTTCAGTCATTAGTGGTAGGTTCTCGCCATCGACAATTTTTACAAGGAAAATCTCTTTATGGCTAGGGTAAACCACAACAAACAGAAATGACTGCAGAAATAAACTCTATCCTAAAAATATGCTATATAAACCAATATGCGAGTGAGATAATAAAGAGGCCTACCTTGTCCAGATGTTCGATGAATTCCACCATTGAGCACTTTGACCCAAATCTATATACCTACAACTAATTATAAACAACCAAGAAAATAAAGCATACGGTGATAATATAAAAGGTTAGCACATTTGATAGCATAATCCATTAATATACATAAAAAATACGCCCATGGATAATAACTCAAATATTTGCAAGATATCAATTGGACAGGAAATGAGTATTTCTATTAATAAATGATCAGCAAAAGTGAAAATATTATAGACTTCTGTGTC
>JASDQU010108278.1:0-19734 GCA_032191745.1 Picea mariana
TTTGATCTCTGCAGGGATCTTACCAAACATCTTGTTGAATCTTTTAATGAAATCTGCAACCGATTCGCCATCTCTTCTCTTGAGATTTCCAAATTCTGTAATGTAATACAAGAGGTCTCTCCTCTCACCCCAGTGTTTCAGAAATGCTGCATCCAGTTGCTCAATGCCAGTAATAACAATAACAATCAACCACAATAAGGGAAGAAAAATAACCTATGAAATAACTTCCCTTTCACTCTCTGTGGTGAGTATGGACATTATACTCAGCATTTCCCCCAAATATCTGATTTCAAATGGATGAAAGAATCCATGGAAATGCAATGCCCTCCAGTGTCGCCTGCTCCTTAGTAGGCCCCACAACATTATTTTTAACCGCCACCTCCAGCCATTTTGAAAAAACCTGTTCCACACCAAGGTGTGATGAATACCCAATAGGAGGTACACCCTCCTCCACCCCATATGGGTCAGTATCAAAACCAAGGTCTCAATCATCCTGGTGATCTTGTCGATTGCAATATCCTCCTTACCAACGAAGAAGAGATTCTTCTGCAAACACGTGGTCACCAATATGATGTTCCCCCTAAATCTACTCCAACCACCTCAGAAGCCGATCTAGATACAGTCGGAAAACCATTGATGATTCCACACCCTAACACTGAACCAAACCCTCGTATACCCCGTATGTCGTTACAACAGAACGTACATAATCCTCTTTCTAGGAAAGCCCATAATTACAGTCTGGTCGACGACTTAGCACAATATCCTGCAACCATGTCTATATTGGAGGTCCTCCAAACTTGTCCAAATCAACAGAAATCCTTTCTTTCCACCTTGGGGGCAGTCAAACCAGTTGATACTTGACTCATCACCTTTGATATAGATAGCGAAGAACCACGCCTCCCCACCCTGGTAGATATTTAGATACCAATTAAGATTCAAAAAATCATAGTTCATTGATGTATCATCGATGAAGGAACATCCACATGCATCATGTCCAAAGTAGTATGGAAAAAACTTGGCTCACCTAAGCTAGTACCATCTACCATCACCCTGAGATCTTACGACGATATCCCATCATCTTCTGAAGGGATATTCCAAAATGTCCCTGTCAAACTTTGGGGAAAAACAATTCTCATTGATATTGAAGTTATTGACGCCCCACATGATTGCAATATCTTGTTCGAACGTAGCTACATGTAAGCTATGAAGGCAGTATCCTCTTCTGTGTTTCAAACGATGATGTTCCCCCACAATAGGAAAATCATCAACATCGACCAACTCACACATTATGAACCTAATCATTTCACCAACATTGATAACATTCTCCGCCTTATTCGCACTAGCTCAGATGCTTTTTTGGTCATTGACATGGGTTCGAGAATTTTGAAGGACTCATCCTTGTTGGGGGTATATCATGGAGAACCACCTCTCCTACACCCTTAAACAAAAGTATGTGTAGTATCTTATAATGGAATAGATATAGGAGACAATAATCCTCCCACCGAGGTCACTCCCCACATCGAAGTTCCACCAGTTGGAGAATTATTACCTGAGGAGTTCCCTGAGCACCCCACTACACCACTAATCCTATATTCCTCCCCCCCCTCTAAGGGAAAATATCAGTTTGGGAGACAGTTCCCAAAGCCATTACTCAAATTATCTTTTTCTACCCCCCACTTGGATTTCAAGAATTCCAGGTAGCTACTACTCTCACCCTCCCAAACATGGTTCTTGACATCCTTGTATGGTATCTCCATCCCCCCGTGATGGTCCCTACACCATATCTCCCTCCTCATATAGAGGGATTACCGATGTATATCCTAGTACAAGCTCTTGCCACACCACCCTCGCCCCCAACTAGCAGCAAATCCATCACCACTGGGGGCAGAAGAAAGAAGAACGAGCCCACAACTCCACTTCCTCCCCAAGCTCAACCTCCTTGTGCACAATGCGAAAGAGAAGGACACCCCACTAATCGATGTCCTACTCTTCCTGAGTTATGAAATTTGATCTAGCTCCATAGAGAAACCACATTGCTCACCACTCCACCAAGTACATCCACTTCTATTATGGAGTCCTCAACCACCAACAATAAAGGGTTACGAACCAAATTCATTTGTGCCATATGCTCAAAATATGGCCATTATACTCATCATTTCCCAGCGCTACCTCAGTTTCACCAAACATTAGCTGCAGTATGCCACACATCTCGACCAGATCCCTCTTAGTAACTCCCCACAAAGGCTCACATTATTGACATTCGTTATATTCCGTCGTCATTACCCAAACGAACAAGGTACCATCCATAGTATTGTGACATTTGGTTCATGTCAATTGAGCCATCACACCCTATACATGATATCCCTTCTTCTTCCTCACCACTTGAGAACAATAACACTTACCCATTGACAGTTCCTCCTGTCACCTCCCAGTATCCCCTTTATTCTCACATTTTCCACTGTGACGAAGATATCCTGGAGAAACTCACTACCCTCGATTTCCCATGGAATGCACTCCATCATCAAGTACCTTTACCTCTGCCACATTTGGTTACTGTCACCTGGTAGCACTCTCCCCCACATGAGTTGTCCCATTCATAGTTCCCCTTGGCAACTTGACACTCATGCTAATTTCACCTTCTAGGGATGGGAGTCTCGATACTCTTATGCACTTCTAAGACTGAACCCCATACTTCTTGTGATCATATTGATAACCATCCCAATGGACTCCAAGGTCATATCATCTCGGTTCTATTGATTGCACCTCCATAGTTTCGTTAGCTCTCAATCTCATCCACCATCATTTTCCCATCTGCAGATTGTCCTCCATCCATTTACCTAATACAAAAAACCACCCATGGGGCCCCCACCCTCCACCAGTTTTCTTTCACAAACTTGCACCTTAACAGGCCAATCCATCTTTTACTGGGGCACCCATTTCTGTATCATATACTCAACCCAAATTATTCTTTATTTATTTGGTAATTGTATAAAGCCTTTGTTTCCAACATATACATAGTTTTTTCGTAGTCATCCTTGATGGCCTTCTTTTTCCTCACAAAACAACCCATGTCGCCCTTGGTTGGGGCATCTACTCTCCTTTAATACCAACATCATTCATGAACCCCGAGTATCCCAAGTCCATGTACCCATGATCTCTGAGTTTGTCTACTTTGTTAGCCTCTGGCACAATTTAACCCCATATATAGTTGTGCCCCAGACACTAGATCCAGTTTTATGGTTGCTTCCAATCATCTTTCAAAATTACCCAACCAAGGGAAGTCTTGAGTCTCACAGAATATTGACTTTGTTCATGTTACCCGTCAGTACCTGATATCACCTATTACTCAGTGGATTTCACGAAGCCCTTCACTTCTTGGAGTTGCATCTCCCTTCCTATCGACATCAACACAGTTTCCAAAAGGGAGAGAATATCTTGACTTCCATTACCTTTTCAATGAGGAGTCTCGGATGACACATAGAGAATCATCATTGCTCTCTAATTTCGTTGACCACCATAACATTCGATTTGAGAAAACTCTCATGTTATGGTGGGTCTTACTTTGCGACTATTGCAATTGTTTCATACCAGCCAAATACATTTGAATTCGTTAGGCCATCAGTGCCTACAAGTTATCAAAAATTCTTACATTCGTCCTTCCCTCACTTCAGAGTCCGTTCACCATTCATAATTGTCATCTTCCGTTATCAACCACCCTTGAGGGCACTGCATTTATCTACATCAACATACATCTTCAGTTACAGTCTCACATTTTGGTTTCATGACACGAGCATGGCATGTCCGCCTCGTTTATACACAATTTTTCTTTTTTCTCCCTAGAGAAAGGTTTGGGTCCCACAATTTTCCCTCTCCCTCCGACGGATCGCTCTTGTAGTTCCTATCTTCACTCTTCATCACAATGGCACTCTTAGCAAAAGAAACATTGATGTATTTCGACAATACATATTCTCCTAACCTCACACATCATGGGGCATCTGTTATCACTGAAAAATCATCCCCAACATTTCACATAATGGTTAAGGAAAAATATCAATGCTAGCATCAATTAGTCCACCTACAACACCAAAATTCATCCAGAAGGCAAAAGAAAATGTGCAGTATGATGGGACAACACAACCCTTATCACGCACTATGCGCAAAATTCACGACTGTCTACGAGAAAATCCATGCACTTCCATGAACGACACATTTATGAATATTGTCGGCCCCTCAACCACTTCTAGTTTGACCCCCCCCCCCACAAAGCGATTTGACACTCATATTTGAGAAAAATGTAGCTTGGAGGTTGGTCAAGGGCTAGAGAGTGCCCTAAAAGGCCCCTTGTTCACACTATGAACCAATTACATTTTTCCATGAATGAATGCTATAAATAGGAGACATGGGCGTGCTAAGAAACCAAGATCTTCAAAGTATTGTTATGCTGCAAGAATTCTTCTTTAAGAATCCTCTTTTCTCTTGGAAGCCTTCAAGAACCATTGCAATAGGTCATTCCACTCACCTCTTGAGGGAATAGGCATTATTTTTCTTCACCATTTGGCATTTCTTCCATTGTAAATAGAAGATCTCTCAATTAGGGAAATCAATATCCCTCCCAAGGAGGAACAGGGGACTCATAAGTCCCTACCTTTCTCTACAATGTTTTTCCTACTAATCTATTGATCCATTGGTAGAATTGTGTTGGTCATTGTTTGATTTTCATGGTTCTAAGTTTCTCAATATTTCTAACATTTATTTCTTAGTTTTTTTAGTTGTATTTCTTTGTTTTCATATGTGTTTATTTTATTTAACCCACTCACAAACTTTTTTCTTGTCTAGCAAGCTTATCTAGACATGCAAGTGTTGTTGTTTTGCTCACCCAAGTGACAAAACCAACACAACAAGAGGTAAGAGAGCCTCCTACTTTTTATGATCTAAATGAATTAGAAGAATTTTTTTATGAAGTTTGAATTAGAAGTAGTAGAAATTCGTAGATTACTAGTATTATATATTTCTTTGAAAGCTACACTACCCGTTGGTGGGGTACACATAAGGAAAAGATCAACAACTAGTTTCGGTGAAAAAGGTTACTGCGCATCAGATTTGATGCAGAGAAGGAAAATAAATATCGAGATAAATATGATGTAATTTGAAAACCTAAAGAACATGTAGATAGGTTCATGGTTCAATGGATATTCATACCACCAGAAGAATGGCCACATCATTTTATTCACACAGTAGAAGGAATTCCAAATAATTGGTACACAAAACATGAAAAACGCAGAGAAACTACAAACTGAGAAGAGATACAACATAATGTTGTAGTTACATTTTCCTTTGAGCATGAAAGTCCAGAGATAGATACAATGTTGTAGGTGGTAAGAGATAGAATATTTGAAGAACCAGAATTTGAAATAATCCCAACATATCAGAAGAAGAATAGACAAACAATGAAACAATTGTTACATTTTTATCACGTCACAGAAGAAGAAGATCCAACAGAGGATAAATCGCGCAATATCTAGATCTCAAAATTTGAAGGAGAAAGGGAAATAGAAGGTCCAAATCTAGATTCATAAGATTATGCTGCGCCATCAAAGATCAAGAAATTAAACATTGGAACTACAAAAAACCCAAAGATTGCAAGTATTGGAGATTATTGGGACAATCAAACAATAGAAATAATCACAGAATTWTTGCATGAGTACAATGACTTATTCCCAATGAAATTTTCAAAAATGAAGGGATTAGTAGGAGAATGAGGAGAGATGAAGATCCCTTTGAATCTAGAAGCCAAATCTATAAGAAAACAACCTTACATATTGAACCCAATATACAAAGAGAAAGTGAAGCAAAAAATTGACAAGATGCTGGAAGTTGGTGTCATAGAACCCGTGGAAGAAAAAGAGTGGATCAGCCCTATGGTAGTGCAGGAAAATAAGAAAGGGGGAGTTAGGATCTGTTTAGATTTGAGAAAACTGAATGATACTTGCCTACATGATCATTTTCCTACCCCATTTACAGACAACGTTTTGGAGAATGTAAGAGGTCAAGAATCTTATTCTTTTACAGAAGTGTTTTCAGGATATCATCAGATTAGGATAGAACCAGAAGATAGACATAAGAAAACAATTTCTATAGAATGGGGATTATTTCAGTATACATTCATGCCATTTGGATTGAAGAATGCACCAACCATTTTTTCAATATTAGTAGTAGCAACTTTTAAGGAATTCATTCATAAGTTTTTGGAGATTTACTTGGACGATTGGACAATGTTTAAATTACTAAAGGACTATGTTGTAGTGCCAAAATTAATGTTAGATAGATGCATACAGTGTCATATATCATTGAATATTAAAAAATATATTTTCAATGCACCTTTTGGTATTTTTTTAGGGCATGTGGTGTGTAAACAAGGTCTATTGGTTGATCCTGCTAAAATTGTTGTCATAGTTAACTTACCACCACTGAAATCAGTGCGCTATTTGAAGAGTACACTTGGTCATACATGGTGTTATAGGAAGTTCATAAGAGGATATGCACAAATTACTACACCAATGGATAAATTGTTGAAGAAGGACACTAAGTATCAATGAAATGATGAATGGCAACAAAGTTTGGATATTTTGAAGGAGAAGATGGTTACTGCATCGATTTTAGTGTTTCCAAACATGGAAAAATAATTTCACATGCATGTGGATTCATATGAAATATCATTAGGAGAAGTATTGACACAACCAGGAGAAGGTGATATAGATCACCCTATTTCATTTGCAAGAAGAATGTTATCAGATTCAGAACAAAACTATAACACTACAGAAAGAGAAGGATTAGCTATGGTATATGCTTTGCATAAATACAAACATTAATTGTTAGGGAAACATTTCAAGATGTTTACATATCATTCTACTCTAAGATATTTAGTCAATAAGCTAGTTTTGGGGGGAAGGATATGAATATGGCTACTTTTGTTCCCAGAATTTGATTTTGAAGTTGTGGTGGAGTCTGGAATATTGAATGCAGGACCAGATCACTTATCTAGGATAACTAATGGAGAAGAACCCAGTAACTTGGAAGACAACTATCTAGATGCATAATTGTTTTCAGTACATATAGTTGATGAGTATTATGCTAACATTATTGAGTTTTTGAGTACAATATTTGCACCAAGGTAATTTACCACTGTGTAGAAGAAACATTTGGTGGTCAGAGCTGTAGACTATCAATTGATTGCAGGTCATTTATACAAATTTGGAGTAGATGATATCTTGAGGAGATGTGTTATGGAACATGAAAGGACTATTGTTTGAGTAGAAGTGCATGAAGGCATAGATGGAGGAAACTACGTAGGAAAATATACCACATAAAATTTATTACGCGCAGTATTTTGGTGGGCAATAGTTCACAGTGATTCAAAGGAATATTGTGAGAAGTGTGATGTTTGTCAAAGAGTTGGGAAGCCATCCAGGAGGTATGAGATATCATTGCGACCTCAAGTAAATTTACACGTGTTTGATAAGTGGGAAGTAGATTTTGTAGGTCCAATTAATCCACCAACACGAAGATCAGGAGTAGGATATATTATTACAGCGAGATAATACTTAACTAGATGGGTTGAGGTAGCATCAATAAAGGATTGCAGCGCAGAGACTGCACCATGCTTTTTATTCGAACATGTAGTGACCAAGTTTGGATGTCCAAGAATATTTATAAGTGATAAGGGGAATCACTTCATAAACAATACAATTGAGGCAATGCTGGAAGAACTTGAGATATATCATCAGAAGAGAAATTCTTATCATCCTCAGGAAAATGGAATAGTTGAAGCCTTTAACAAGATTTTGGAGAATGCCTTGACAAAGATTTGTAATGTGAACATAGATGATTGGGATTTGAAGGTATCAACAGTACTTTGGGCTTATAGGACTACATGCAAGAAGATAACAAGGAAGGAACCCTTTAGATTGGTGTATGGGTAGGAAGTAGTAGTTCCCCTATATTATTTGATATCAGGTATGTGCATTGTAACACTTACCAATATGATAGAAAGAGGTGTAGTGAAGGAATGATTAGCTCAACTTATGGAATTAGACGAAGACAAAATAATAGCATGTCTCAAATCAAGAGGTACAAAAAGCATGGGATGAAGGACATATCAAGAAGAAGAATTTTAAGGAAGGAGATCTAGTTCTCCTCTTTGACAGTAAATATTTGTAGCACCCAGGGAAGCTTAGAATGCATTGGCTAGGGACATATTAGATAACTTCTATCACAGATGGAGGTGTTGTGCAACTGCAAGACTTAGCAAGAAAGGAAGTTGAAGGACTTGTGAATGGTAGTCGACTGAAACTGTAGAGGGACAATCGAACCACTAACCTTTAGTAGTTGTAGTGAAACAAGTAGACTTGTACATATTGTAAAAATTAGGAGTTAAAAGAAGAAAAAGGAAGAGAAAAAGAGAAAAATGAAGAACATGCTAGCATACAGATAGTTGAGAATGACAATGCAAAGAAGACAGAGAAATGGTGTGACAAAATTCATAAGACTGCACGCAGGAAAAGTAAACATCGCGCAACAGGACGAAGAACAACTAAAAAAGTGAAAAAATGATGAACGGAAAATAAAGGGAACGTCAGGGCATTAATGATAGAGTCTATTAAAGGAAAAACAGGGAAAACACAAAACACTTATGATTTTTGAGTGACTGAGCGACAAAGAAAATAGGGTGTGCGTAAGTGATAATTTGTGAAGAACCCAGTCGATATTTGCAACCAAGTTTTCCTAAGCTAATAAAATGGCACCGCCAATGTTCGAACATCCTAGTCAATTCGAGCGAAGGATCCCTAGCACTAATAGATCACTAGAATAAATGAGTGGAGTGGTCAATGTGGATGATATTCCCACTACATAGAATGAATCTATTATCCTGACACAGATTGAAGAAGAAAACCCAGAAGAAGCGCCAAAAGTCACCAAGCAGCACAAGTCTGAAACCCTAGGAAGACAGTGAACCCTAGCACAAAAACCCTAGGAACGACGCACACAGAGGGATAGTAGGGTGACAATGATAGTGATAAGATATAGTATGATACACTTACAACAGAGGAAAAACTAGAGGTCGAGGATGACCACACCACAGATGAGGAAATGACAGAAGAAGAAACCCTAGATGAAATGGTAGTAGGGTCGTCAAAGAAGAAAGAAACAGTGCACACACAAACACATATTGAGGTTTCAGTACCTCACATTTCAGACTCAATCATCATTGTGGAAGATATGTTGGGATGTGTTCCCAAGTTGCAGTATGTTGATCACGATGTGACAGAATTCGCCAAGTTCCTAGAGCTTAAGCAAGAGGTTTATATGGAGAACATGGGGTAAACTTTGAAAGGAATACCAATTATGAATCCCAAATAGTGGATAGCCAGACATCATGAATTTATTGGAAATTCCTCATTTCGGTAGGGGGAGAGAAGTCAATGCATGCATCAAACAACTTTTGGTGCACATAAATGGAGGATTTCTATGGATGGATAGACATGTCCCGATAAATTTCAACCTAATTTCCAAGTCAACAAGATTATTGACCGATGGGGTAAAACCAAAGCAATACCTCGATGAAAAAATATATTGCATAAGAAGTAAATGAAAAAATTGGCACAAACAAAGGCAGCATGGGGATGATTATTAAGAACATTAATTACCCATCTACCCAATTTGCGATGAAATTGATGGCTTGAAAGATACTGAGGAAATGTCGCAAAGAAGAGGAACCTGCAAGGGTGATTGCAAAAACTATGCAGTGCACAAAATGAACAATTCTAAGTTGGGCATCATATCTTCTCAACCTTTTCTTAGAAGACTGCAGGGATGCGTAGGATGTTGGAAAGGAGTACCACTATTCCTGGCTATTAATTTTGATAGCCCTAGATGCATGGGATAAACCAAAGTATTTAATGTTTTGTGGAAGAGCAGAAAGGTGTCGCGCAACGAGATATGAAACCCTGTGACATAACACATATGCTAAGCAAAGGAAATCCAACACAAGTATTTTGGGCATGTATATCCAAGAGATGTAGGAGAAGATTACAAATACATGGAGAATATCACCTGAAGTGGTGAAGGAACATGAGGGGATATCAAACTTTAAGGAATCCACGCATAATACATGGATACAAGAAAGAAGAGACACTAAAAATACATGGCTCAAGATGCACTATTGCATTACAACACAAGAAGTGCAGTGGGTACTCGCAGAATGGTTGGATAAATGGAAGGTGCCAATAGTAGGGAAGAAAGGAACAAAGGGAAATAATGGGCAGAAGCAGCTATAACACATAAATATAGTAGCCCAACTGCAAATACTAGAAAATTAGTTGAGTGCAGCAAACCTACAGGTACTGGAACATCAGCAAAGAAACCAAGGAAGAAGGAAATAGTACCAAGAGCCTTAGTTCTTGGAATTGACAGCTCAGAAAGAACAAATGGGGAAGAAAAAAAGAAGGATGGCATCTCAACTCAGGAGACAAGGACTAAAAGCATACCATAGGTCACAAAACCTGCATAAACAGAAAAGAGGAAATCAACCATACATATGGGAGAACATAGGAAGAAGATGGGGGAACAAAAGAAGCCCATTGAGTTCACAATCACAGAAGATGACACAAAGTTAGTAGTTGATAATGTGCAAGACTGAGGATAGGAAGAAATGTATGTCAAAAAATATCATAGAGAATAAATAATGATGAATATTATGGAAGTTAACACATTTTTGGAGAGCTTACAATTCACTATCACATATAAGAGAAGCACAGTGCAGTAGGCTCCAATTCATGAAGAGAAGGAGACAATCTAGATAGAAATAGTGGGGAGCGCAAAATTCCAGATAAGTCTGAGTATGTTACAAGTAGACGAGGAAACAATGCAATAACCCTTGATGGATGTGGAATAGTTGAACTTGGCGCTATCCAATATTCCAACAAAATAATTATATAAGTTGCAGATGAGTGTAGCGCAAGAGTTTCAATCCAGGGCGAGGACGGATGTAAGCAATATGGAGATAGTTAGGGAAGAAAAAGAGGTGCTTAAGATAGTCCTCAAGGAAACACAGAATGAACATGAGGAGGAGAAACACCACACAGATAGATTAGATCAAATACTTGAATAAGTCTTCCAAACAATTTCAAACAGTGCACTCGCAAGAGAAATCAACGCAGAAGAAAAGCTATAGAAGATAACACAGACGATGGATGGGTACAAGTAGGAGATAAGAGAATTGGTTGAGAAAATGACACCAACCACCCTTCTAGAGGTCATATCTTAAAGGTAGGAGCATGCCACATAATAAAAATATAATATTGCGATGAAAGTCAAGGAAATAGTATAACTTTATGAGAGGACCACAGAACTTTGGACAAGCCTGGAGGAAGATGAAAGGATCGAACAGTTGGATCAGAAAGAAGAAAAGTTGAATGTAATTGTTCAAGATATAATGCAGAGGAAAAAGATAATTCCTGTCTCGGAGAGACTGAGGGCCATGCAGGAGATGAAGAACCTGTAAGAAGAAGCGAAGACAATCTAGGAGGAATAAAAGATCATACAGGATCATTTGGAGCCCCTACAAGAGTAAGGATAAAAGATGTTAATAAAGCTATAAACAAATAAATCCATCATGAAACAGGTGCACTCAGAAAGAATACAAGTTCTAAAGGAGCACATCACAACACAGGTCGTAGAGACCCTCACAGTAAAGAATGTGTAGGTGAATATAGAGGGAGATGAACTAGCAAATAAATTATGGGAATTGGAAAAATCAGTGTAGGAGGCACACATGACCTGAGTGGCTTAGGACGAGCCACAGGTTAGCATTGGGGGCCTATTGGAGTAGGAAATTTTGGGGTTCAACGCAAAAAATGAGGTAACTAGATGGACCAAAGGAAGTAATGCGCACCAGGAAAGAAGGGAACCAGTGCGACATAAGGGAAAAGGAAGCAACGCACCGGGAAAGAAGGAAGACCAATGTAGGGTTAAAGAAAGAAAGAGTTGGATCAAAGACCAACCACACACAAGGAGTTAGAAAGTGGACAAGTGGAGTCCACTTATAATTTGGGTTTTTGAGTCATAATGTAAGGAATTTTACCCATTATGTAGTATAAATAGAGGATGTATGAGGCAGCCAGGGAGAGGACATCTTATCATTGAATGTTTGCATGAGAAAATTACTTTGAGCATCCTTTTGAGTGTTGAGTCAAAGTATGTATTTTTTTGAGAGCTGTAGAGCTTAGATGGAGTCAAATTTGAGATGTAGTTGAGGGTCAGGTCACAAGCTGTGGAGCTTGGTGTGATGTTGGTAAGCCTCATGCACCATTCTTAAACCCTATGATGTCATGCGCGCAATGCTATTTTAATGCAGAATGAATAAAGCATAAGATATTTGTGGACGTAGCCCAAAGGGGGGTGAACTTGAATAAAATCATGTGTTGTGATGTGTTTGAGTGATTTTTTTTTGTTTCTGCAATTACAAATGAATGTATAGATGAATGAATTATTTTATTTATAGTGCGCACTAAAATAATAATGTAGAATAAATGTTATTGAATGGATAAAATGGTAGATTTGATGAATATTATGGTAGAATATATATTTAAATAGAAGAAGAAGCCAAAATAATATCCCCAACCCCTTCCATGACTGTAGACATTTGTGTCCTACAGTCACCCATAATCCATCTTGGGTGAGACTGCGTTGTGCATTCTATTTGCAGTGTAGCCTTCTGGTTTACCAGAAGGGCCAATGGTGAAAAGTGTTGATAGGGTCCTAACCCGCACATAGGTAGAAAAATATATTTGGATGTAATAAAGGTCAATATTAATAAGGCCTTGCAATAAAATAGAATAAGTCAAATGTAATAAGACCTAATAGAAGCTTCTGCTTCTAGAAGAATCTTCCTCTAGATGCTTCTTTTGATAACCATATTTAGTATAAATAGGAGTCAAGGGTATGAGAACCCTAGATTGGATATTATTGTAATAGAGCTATGCTCAACTGGAGGTTTCCCCATCGAAGAGGCCCATGAACATTGCTCTCAGAATCAAAGTGTTATTTCTGTTGTTCTTCTTATATCATTTCAGTGTTATTGTGGTGATTGTTTTGGTTATATTGCTGTTATTCTGCCATTTCTAGCATTTTATTTCTGTTCTGCATACTTTTTATATCTGGTATATTACAAGTGGTATTAGAGCACTTTCCTCGGCATAAATTGTGGGTTAAATTTTTTTTTTCCAGGGTAGAGACGTATTCCAGTGTCTTTAAGCCACAAATATATGTTGTTATGCACATAAATCTCTGGTTGAGGGATTCATACACGCATGAAATACAAGTGGTAACTAAGAACACATATGCTGGCCACCCTTATAACCCCTGTTGGTACCCCTTTGAGTGGTAGTGCATCAGACAACACCTGTGTATGGATCGACCTATATTTCTTGAAGCCCTATTTAGATAAACCAATTGGCCACCTGACTGCTATAGTGCCACTGAGAACAACACTCGGGAAGATACTCTATAGTACCTGGGTAGTACGGCTAAGGGCATGGTCTAGCCTCCTTAGTTAGTGCCCTGAGATATTGGTCCGAGTACTACTATTGGACCCTGCACGTATATCAGAGAGCTATAGCACAGGGCAAACCCTTGTCTGTAGAACCCTTGAATACCTAACCCTGGGGGAAAAAAAACATGAACAAATTAAAATAGACAAGATCTTTTGCCATGCAACTGTGTTTGTGTTGCCAAATCGCTACACATTTATTCCTGGTTAAGCATTTGGGCATTTCATCACTGAAGTATTCTTCAGACCGAAGTATAACTTCGCAGGTGGAAAAAAAAATAAAAATTATGGAATTTTTTTCACCATTATTTGAGACCTATTCCATTGGATTCATCTCTTTGCCTTATCACATTCATACATATTATTTTTTGGAAAAAAATTTGACCCCACCCGCCCCATTTCGGTTCCCTCGTCATCATGGATCATACCTGTAGCCAAGACTTGGAAGCTCGCTTCACTACCTTGCAATCTAATCTCACCAAGACCCAACAAGAAGTGACACAACTTAGTGCCAATGTTGTCACCATCAATACAACCATGCAGTCCTCAATGGAGGAAATCAAACAAGACCTGACCACCCAACTTGAATCTGTCTTTTCAACACTCTTCACCAAGATGTATATCCCCACAGATAACCCTTTATCTAAGCCACCTCCACATACTGAAGCTAGAAATTCCTGTCATTCCCACAACTTTCAACACCATCACTTTCAACGTGACCTACGCCTTTCGCGGGTGGATGTGACCAAATTTGATGGCTCGGATCCCACTGGTTGGGTAACCCAAATGGAACATTATTTCTCTTTATATGTCATTACATATGACTCGGCCAAACTCCGATATGGTGTTCTCCATCTAGATCAAGAATGTTGGCAATGGTGGCAATGGAGAAAAAATTCCCGTCAAGGGTATATTTATTGGACACACTTTGTGGCAGAGCTTTATGAATGCTTTGACACTGACACCAACTATTTGGGCTGTTTGACAAAGTTGAAACAATCAGGAATGGTGGAAGACTTTATAGCTTCTTTTGAGTGCCTGGATTTTCAGACATAGGGCATGTCTGATGCCTTATTTTGATAGTGTTTTATCAGTGGCCTCAAGGATGAGAATTGGGCCCATGTCCTCATGGCTCGGCCTCAGATTTGGGTGGAAGCTACTAAAAGAGATAAAGAAGCACAATATGTTGTATCTTCTCAAAATTGAAAACCCGCCTTTATCCCTCACACCAAACCAATAAATCCCACTACTCCCTCCTCTCCACTAAAGATCCAAAAATTGACCAGGGCTAAAATGGCTGATCGTCAACTCAAAGGGGTTTGTTATAAGTGCGATGAAAAATATTTCTTGGGCCACAAGTGTAAGGAACAAAAGTTATTTATGGCCATCTCAGAGGATATTTCGGAAGAGGAGGTTGAAACTCCCCTTGTGTCCGAGTCACCTGAAATGACTGACATCACCCCTCCCTCAGACCCTCCTGAAGTAGAACTGGTCATTTCCCTAAATGCTCTCACTGGCTTCTCTACTCCCCAAACCCTCAAGCTAATTGGTTAAATCAAGCATAGGAAGGTCATCATTCTGGTTGATAGTGGAAGCACCCATAATTTTATTCATCGTCGCATAGCCCAAGAAACTCATTGCTACATCCATGAAGTCAATAATTTCCAAATCATGATTGCCAATGGTGGCTCCATGAAATGTGGAGGGAGTTGTGAAAATGTGCATCTCCAAATTGGTGACTACCACTTGAAATCTCATATGTTTTCTATCGACATGGGCGGTTGTGACATTATGTTGGGTGCAGAATGGCTAAGGACTTTGGGTCCCATTCTCATCGATTTTAAGGAATTAACCATGCAATTTGACCAGGAGGCCCAACAATATAAGTTCAAAGGCATCATTTCTGGTTCACCCGAGATCATTAGTTCCCATCGCATGGAAAAGATGCTCAAAAAAGGTCATTCTGGTGTTATTTCCTAACTCCATGCCATATAAGAAACAAAGACACCTTCGGTGCCACAAGACCTCCAATCCATCCTTTCTAAACATCAAGTGGTATTTTCCACTCCCCAGGGACTCCCTCCTTCCCATGATGTTCATGATCATTCCATTCCCCTTGTACCAGGAAGCCTTCCTCCCAATATCCATCCGTATCGTCACCCCTTTTCCCAAAAAAATGAAATTGAGAAAATAGTCCAGGAACTCCTTAATGTAGGCGTTATCCACCCTAGTACGAGCCCCTACTCTTCTTCAGTGGTCATGGTCCTGAAGAAAGAAGGTTCTTGGATAATGTGTACTGACTTATGTGCCCTCAACAAACTTACCATTAAAGACAAATTTCCCATTCATGTCATTGATGACCTCTTGGATGAATTGAGTGGCACCCAGTTCTTTACTAAACTTGATCTTTGTTCTGGATACCACCAGATACATATGAAATAGGCAAACATTCCCAAGACTGCCTTTAGAACTCATGAGGGCCACTATGAATTTTTGTTCATGCCCTTTGGCTTGTGTAATGCCCCCTCCACCTTCCAAAGCCTCATGAATCATGTCTTTTGTCCTTTTATCTGTCATTTTTTCTTATTTTTCTTTGATGCTATCCTCATCTATAGAAAAACATGGACATACTATCTTTCTCATGTGGATCGAGTTCTCCATCTACTCTCTTAGCACCAACTTTTCTTGAAATAGTATAAATGTGATTTTGGCGCCTCAGAAGTTGAGTACTTGGGTCATCTGGTTGGAAAGGATGACGTTAGGGTGGATCCTAAAAAAATTGAAGCTACGCAAGACTGGCCTCACCTAAAGAGTCTCAAAATATTGCATGGATTTTTGGGCTTAAAAAGTTATTATCACAAGTTTGTTAAGAATTATGGAAAGATTGCAGCACCTCTCACTGCACTCCTAAAAAATAACTCTTTCACTTGGACTCTAGTAGCTGCTCAAAATTTTCAAACCTTGAAGATGGCCATGTGCACCACTCTAGTCGTGGCCCTTCCTAATTTCACAAAGACCTTTGTCTCAGAATGTGATTCTTCAGGGAAAGGAATTGGTGTTGTCATTATGCAAGAGGGTTGGCCATTGGCCTTTACTAGCAAGAAACTATCTGAAAGAAATATGGGAAAATTAATCTATGAAAAGGAAATGTTGGATATTTTGCATGTCGTTGATCTATGGCACCCTTATCTATTGGGGCAATGCTTCCAAATTAAGACAGACCATCAAAGCCTCAAGTATTTTCTGGAAAAACACATTTCCTCCCTGGAGCAACAAAAATGGGTGACTAAGCTCTTTGGATATGATTATGAGATTATTTACAAGAAAGGAAAAGACAATGTGGTTGCGGATGCACTTTCCCGAAAATATGAAGATGACGGATCCATTTTTTCTCTTTCCTTCATTGTACCAGATTGGCTCCAAGCTGTTTGCTAGGAATGGCTACATGATCCCAAAAGTTTGCATCTAATCCAACAATTGCAGTCCAATGCTTTAGCTTCCCCAAAGTACTCTTGGCTCCATGATGAGATTCGATACAAAGGCCGTTTGTATTTAAGTAAACAATCAAAACTTAAATACATGGTACTTTCTGAGCTTCATGCTACACCCACAACTGGGCACTCTGGGTTTACCAAAACCTAAGACAGGGTCAAACATTCTTTTTTTCTGGGATGGTATGAAAAAATACATTCATAATTTTGTCACTGAATGTGATGTGTGTTAATGTAACAAGGGAGAAACACTCAAAGCTCTGGGCACACTACAACTGCTTCCGATTCCACCTACTATTTAGAGGGATATGTCTATGGATTTTATTACAGGCTTACCCAAATTGAGAAATAAATTAGTCATTATGGTGGTTGTTGATCACCTTTCCAAGTATGCTCATTTCTGTGCTCTTCAAAACCCATTTACAACAT
Organism: Picea mariana; assembly: GCA_032191745.1. Taxonomy (NCBI): domain Eukaryota; kingdom Viridiplantae; phylum Streptophyta; class Pinopsida; order Pinales; family Pinaceae; genus Picea; species Picea mariana. The sequence goes on from JASDQU010108278.1 coordinate 17,527, forward strand.
CCACGGTGGCTCAAATTTTCATGGATCAGGTCTTCAAGATTCATGGCATGCCACATTCTATTATTTTTTATCGCGACCCAACTTTCACCAGCAATTTCTGGCAAGAACTGTTCAAGCTACAAGGAACCTAATTGCATTTAAACACATATTATCATCCCCAGACTGATGGTCAAAAAGAAGTTGTCAACAAGTGTTTGTAAACATATTTGAGGTGTTTTTCCTCAGAAAAGCAAAATGAGTGGTCTCAATGGTTATCCCTAGCTAAATGGTGGTATAACACTTCATACCATACAACTACACACATGACTTCTTTTGAAGCGGTATATGGACAAAATCCACCTTCAGTTCTCTCATACTTACCGGGTGTCTAGAAGGTCCAGACAATTGACCAAACACTTACAGTTCGGGAGGCTATTCTTCATACCCTCAAAGAGAATTTGGTCATGGCACAAAATCGCATGAATAAACAAGCCGATCAAGGTCGCTCTGAACGCCAATTTGCAGAAGGGGATCAGGTGTTTCTTCAACTGCAACCTTACAAGAAAAATTCCCTCAAGGCCAAGCATTGTTAGAAGCCAACACCCAAGTTTTATGGTCCTTATGCCATTCTCAAGCATGTGGGATAGGTGGCCTATCAGTTAGCTTTTCCTAGTCATTCTAAGATACATCCTGTTTTCATGTTTCATGATTAAAGAAGGTGATTGGAACTAAGTGCCAAATTCAAACCAACCTTCTCGAGTTAGACGAAGAAGGATCCATTTGGCTACAACCACAAGAAGTTTTGGACCAGCATGATCATCACCTACGTCAGAGAACCATCAAGGAATTTCTAGTCCAATGGAAAGATAAAACTCCAGTAGATGCCACTTGGGAACCAACTACCATTCTGTAGCAGTTTCCACATCTCAAGCCTTGAGGACAAGGCTTTTTTTAAGGGGGAGGACATGTTAGGTTCCTAACCCACACATAGGTAGAACAATATATTTGGATGTAATAAAGGTCAATATTAATAAGGCCTTGCAATAAAATAGAATAAGTTGAATGTAAGAAGATATAATAGAAGCTTTCGCTTCTAGAAGGATCTTCCTCTAGATGCTTCTTTTGATAGACATATTTAGTATAAATAAGAGTCGAGGGTATGAGAACCCTAGCTTGGATATTATTGTAATAGAGCTCTACTCAACTAGAGGTTTCCCCCTCGAAGAGGCCCATGAACATTGCTCTCAGAATCAAAGTGTTATTTATGTTGATATTCTTATATCATTTCAGTGTGATTGTGGTGATTGTTTTGGTTATATTGTTGTTATTCTGCCATTTCTAGCATTTTATTTCTGTTCTGCATACCTTTTATATATGGTATATTACAAGTGTTTTGTTGGAGAACTAAGGTATAGAACTAAGGTATATCCAATATGAGTCGATATAATTTATGGATTGTCCCTTCTTATTTTAGTCTGACACTTCCATATTGATCCAACGATCTACGATCAATATTCATTGTCCATTATCGATCCATAGAATTTATGATTTCATTATCTATCGACCTCAACCATCCAATAATTGTTCCCCTACAATTATATAGGAATATTGTATTTGTTAAATCATTGAAGATCAATATGTCTGATCTGTAAACAAGAGGATTATAACCTATCTGTTTCACCAACATGGAATTCTTTGTTTAAGACAATTACAACTCTGGTTGTCTATATGACGAGAAATTATCGACCACTCAAGCCACAAGTTGAGTCAGAAAATAAAATAGAGTTGACCACCCAGAAGTCGAAATGTGAAAAATGAGTCGGCCAAAACATAAATCGGTTTCAAGGAAAAATAGGTCAACCAAAGTTGATTCAGAAAATAAAATAGTCAACCACCTAGAAGTCGAAATGGGAAAACGAGTCGGCCAAAATGCAAGTCAGTTCGAGGAAAAGTAAGTAGACTAAAGTCAAGTTGACCAAGAGTCAATAAATGAAATTCAAAGTCGAAGGCAGTGCAATTCGAAGCTATCCAAGTCCAAGTTAGAGGCAATGCAAGTCAAAGCTATCCAAGTCAAATTTGAAGTCAATGCAAGCCGAAGTCAAAGGAAATGTAAGTCAAAGTTATCCAAGTCGATGTCGAAGGCAATGTAAGTCTAAGTTTATCGAAGTATGATCTGTATTTGTAATGATCCCAAGCCATTATGCAAGGATCATCACTGTTTTGGTGTCT
>JASDQU010108278.1:69223-95677 GCA_032191745.1 Picea mariana
ATTCAAGGCTCGGTAATTAATGCAAAGTCACCAAGTTCCATATGTCTTCTGTACCAACATGATTAGGCTCCTACAAGGTGACGAGATGGGATGGATGTGCCCCTTGTGGAGAAGTTCATGGATCTGCCACTGGATATCCTCATTCTCTAACAGATAACGACGATACACTGGCCCATTGGGTAGTGGTGAACTGGGGGTCATATCGATGGGGTGCTTGACCTTACAGTGCATAGGTACCCTGGTAGGTGAGGATAATATATTCTAGTATGACTCCACAAACTTATACAATTGCTTCTATTGTGTGGAGAGGTCGGTCAAGGATACCTTGGATGTGGTTACGATCTTTCATTCATTCTGAGAGCGAATCATGAAGAAGAAAAATTTCCCCATCTAAGAGATGACCTTCCTACATTGCTTGGAAAAGATCAAAGAAATAACACTAGGTGGGATTGCCTCCGGTATCCTATAAAATTTCTTGTTCAAAGTAATAATAACACTATGAGGCCTAGAATCATATACAACATGGTGTTTCCATAAATATGGTTGTCAAAAGATAACATTACAAACTTCGAGAGGGGAAACATCACAAAATACCTCGTCTTTGAAAGGATTGATGCCATATGACAGGAGGTATTGTTGGCTGATGTAGATGTCACTTCCTTGGCGGAGACATCCGATGGTGTAGGGTTGTAGGTGCGATGTTGTTGGTACAACGAGTCGCTTGACAACCTCTGTTGAGATGAGGTTCTTTTGGATACCGCTATCAATGATGAACAACAATGGGGTACCCTTCACCCACATCTGTGAATTAAAAAGGCGCTTGCCTTCCTTTGGATCATATGGTTCACTGAGATGGAGCTTGGTGGTAGAAATGATAGCATTGGGTTCTACATCAATGATATGTCCCCCCCTTTTCTGGTTCTGAATTAGATTCGAAACCTGTGTCTCATTCAGAGGCCTTAACCTCAACCACTAGCAACTACTTTGAGTGACAATCAACAATGTTATTCCAGGGGATCTTATGGAAGTCGCACCACTTCCCGGTATCTTTCTTTGTCTTTCTGGTTTCCTTATTTGCTTTCATCTTGGACTGGTTGTCCTAAAGCAATCTGTATTTTCTCTGTCCTTTGTTCTGTGGGTTGTGGCCACCCTTTCCTAGATTTTGTTGTGAGGGGTTCCCAGGGCCAAGTTTCCGCCTCTTTTGTTTGAGCTTTTGCTTGATTTTGACGACATATCGATAGGCCGCTCCCAAGGATAAGATGTCTAGAAACTCCATTTTGGCTTGGATGTATCTATGCAGACCATTGCGATACTTGAGAAATAGATGTCACTCAGAATCTTTGATACCCACCTTTGTGTGCAAGCTATGGAATATATTTGTGAACTCGGGCACTACTTGGTCTCTTTCCTGCCACAATGTGGTCCATTTTTTATACAGTTCATCATAACTTCCAGCAAGGTAGTATTTTTCCTTAATAGCATCCCTGAAGGACTCCCAAGTGGCTACCATTGTAAATAACGAGGGGTCCCTTATTTTCTTTTGCTCACATAAAGTTTCCCACCAATCTTTGACATGGGGAATGACTTTGAGGAGTGCAAAAGTAATCTTTTCTCTATTCGACAAGTTATGGACAGAGAAATACCCTTCTAGCAGATTCAGCCATTTGTCTACATAGTCTGTGTCTATCTGACCTTCAAATATAGGAATATCGAAGTTGATTTCTACCTTGAAGGGGGTGTCGTCTCCATTTGAGGAAGATGTGTTGCCAGTTGGTAGTCGTCGAAGGATTTGCGCAAAAATATCCATCATATCATTCCTCTATTGTGTGAGGGATTCCTCGAGCAACATTTTGAAAGGGTCTCCTGTCTTGTCATCTTTCTTTTATCCTGCCATGATAGGTCACTTGGGCGTGCGAGATATTTTGTACTCAAGAGAAAAAATCTCGAGACTCAATTCTTTGTACCTTGGCCTCGTTGGAGACATGCATTAAGAATGACAAGTAGAAAACCACTCTGATACCACTGATCCAGATTTTATGAGAAGAACGAAATGAATACAGATTATTATCAAAATATTCTTAACAAAAAATAATAGATATACAGTCAAACTGGTTTCTATTCAATAAGGAAATAAGTTGAAACGGTAAAATGCAGTCGAAAACAAGCTTGCTATAATGGTGGTAGCTTATCTCTGAGAAGAGATGCGACGATGCACTCATTCGCCAGAAGATGATTACAATGAGGCTCTGAAGGCCTTTTTAGAATAAATAGGAGTGTCAAAAACCCTGTACATCCAAAAACCTAACCTTAGGAGATGAAGCACCAAAAGTCATGTGGGCTCTGTTTGGGTAAGTTAGTACATCAACATCCTAGGGTTGTAACTTTTGCATACGATATTCATTTTAGGTGCACGATAGCCCATTGGAAAGTTCTATCCAAGGAATACACATGTTTCCTGTGGCGATCCCTAGACATGTTGATTGTGGAGAGCCCTGAAAACGTTGTTTAGGTCCTCAATACGACCCCAAAAGTCAGGGTCCCAAAAACTAGGAAAAAACTGTTGAGATGGAAAACTACCAAAATGAGTTAGTTGGAATAGGTGGGAGACCATTGACATCCATCTGTATCAAATGGTGTGATTGGTTCCATGGAAAGTGTTGTATCTAGTTAGGTATCAAACCAAATGGGATAGATGTCCTTATACTCGAACACACCCTATAGTTGCACAAGGTGCTATGAACACCTCATGTCCTATGTGGTGCTTCGATGCCCTTTTAGTGTAGACTTCTAATCCTAAAGGTAGACAACAAATTATGGAGAGTTAAAAATTACTCAATGATCAATAATTGGCCAACAAGATGCATGTGGGGAAAGGTCACCAAACAAAAATATAACAAAGTCCCCTTAATGTATGATGATGTCCAAAATACATTATAATAGCGTGGATGAAAAAAAAAGTGAACCCAAGTAAACTCTAAAGAACACAAGATAAAAAAAGGTACCTGCAAAAAAAATCCAAAGTATTAGATAACTCTCTTCCTCGAGGCAGGTAAACAAACATGGTTTCTAATCAAGTACACTATGGATCCATGAAGTATATAAACTGGAAGACCATGGCCATGAAAATATATGTGGTGGAGACATGCCTTAATATCATTATAGCTATGAGAAAATACATAGTGGATCTATGTCTCAATATGCTTCAGGAGAAAAATTGAAACTATGTAAAGTAAAAACTAATTCTCCAAAATTATCAATGTCATAAAATAGGTGATATATTATGTGGAACTTAGGTAGTAGCGTTTGTATGAAAAGCTACTATGCCCCAAGGTACTCAATAAATACACACCAAATTTACAATTATACAACATGTGAATAAATGATCTAATGTCAAACATGGAACAAACCATTTGATCATTACTCACTAACGTATACCAGTGACATACATGAAGCAACCCACTCATGATGATAATGGGTACTATGGTACATAATACATTATATAAAGTGATAATATATGTATTTACATTGAAAACTTGTATAATCTAATGATAATGAGTCATTAATGTACACCCATTGTTAATAGCAAGGGAAACTAACACTAATGGTTGCAAACCCCAAGATACTATATGATCTCCCATAGAAAATGAACGAATATTGATGGGATTAGATCTATTGAAAGAAGGGAATTAAGGCATATACCATCAAATAACATGAGAAAGTATCATGAACTTAATATGATTTGAAGTTCTTGGAAAATAACTAGAAAAAGCATACCTTTGAGTACTTTTTTGTATGCATTATGTTAGTACCATATTTGAACTTGTCACCCATATGTAGGCTAGTCAATATTATAAGACCAAAATTGGGAAAATAGAGGAAGAAGGTGAGCTTACAGAGATCTTGAATTGAAAGAGATAGAAGATTTTGAGGTGCCCTAGAGAAATCAACAGAAAAAGGAATTCCCTAGGGGCCCAAGGAAAAGTTTTAAGTGTCTGGGTGCTTATTGGGAGATAGAACATGGATAATTGCACCCCTAAAAGACTTAGGCCTTTTTAAGAAAAATGTTATATCATGGGACCATAGCCTAGGAATCAAGATCTAAGGAAGGTGTGGACCCCGATCATCCAATGGTTGTAAGTGAGGTAAATCTACAGTGGGTGATCAATGTGACATCGTAAAGTTGAGCGAGAGATAACAAGAATAAGGAGTGAAATTGTGGTTTGAGGAGACACACATCATGAGTTGAATGGCTTCTCCTAAAAAGAATAGGGAAGGAGAAACCACCATCATTGGGTTTCGACAATGGTATTCCAGTTTTTCCCAACCACCTATCTTCCCATTACTAAGTGTGCACTTTTCCGCCCATTCAATGACACCTTGAGCTGACACAACAGTCCACCCGAGACACTCGGAAGGATAAAAGATAACACGACATGCCACTAGGGAACTCATCAGATCTAGTCTAATATTTCCACTTGTATAGATGGGTCTCACCAAGAAATATTATCGACATATCGAGCTCAGCTATACGTAGACTAACCCAACACAACATAAGAGTTTCTAGAGCCACATAAGAATTGATATGGACCAATATGAAGTTTCCATGTGTCCTTGGGACCATTATAACATTTGTGTGACATCATTAAAATTTCCATGTATCCCCCCAAACATTCAAAGGAGTTGAGCCACAAGCAATGCGTGTTCATAAAGGGGCACAAGAAAGGAGTATTCAAATGAGTGTGGGATATACGACAACATGCCAAATCAATTGGTAGAAAAAAATATATAAAACATGACATTTGTCCTCATGCGTGGGTGTCCTCAGAAATCATTATATCGTTACTCATAGTTGATAGAGGACAATGATCATCCTCTTCACACACACACCCACACAAGCCATAGCTTTTAGAATATCATGTCGAGTGTAGTGGATCACTACACTCCATCAATTGTCTCAACAGACACGTGTCCCACCCTTATAAGAGACAGACTAAGGAACAAAAGGAACCAATTTGCAAGTAATTTAGTTTCTAAAGGTGAGTTACTCGGATGATAGGTGTCATAGAGGATGAACCACCTGCACACTCTCTCCCCTTAGGAGAATACCATCAGCCATTAAGGCTACAAACATCTAGATAGCATGTTCTACAATTCGAGAAGGAAGGAATGTCCTTCTCTTGTATCATTAGACCAAATTTGAGAGAAAGGGGACATCCAGGAATCTGCCCTAAGGAGAAATTGTATAAATTGGCTAGCTCTTTGTTGAATATTGAGGCAGAATATTCAAAGAGTTGGTCAATGCTACTTTACATTGAGGAGTAGTGGTGGTTGAGAGGAAATGACTAAACGTTCTTCGAGCCAAGAGCCTCAATTGGTCAAAGTTTGAGTGTGTCCAGTACATCAGTCAAGAGTCCAATCGATTCATTTAGAATAATACATACCAAATATCAAATGGACAAAGAGAACACACCTCACAACAACATCAACAGATTAAATCTAGTGCTAAAAACATTTTTACTAGGTAAAATTAGTTGGTAAACCAGAGGTGGTATCAAGAAACTGGCAAGTTGTAACCAGTTTCAAGAAGTAGTATTGGATTAAATGAATGGTTCTCTCACAAATGAAGACCTCTATAAATAAATATAAGGAGCTCATTCTTGTGGTCGACACTTTATGGAATTTAAGAGTCTCTTACAACCAAAGTTGTTGATCACTGGCCTCAGGCACAAACAGATAGTAAAGATAGTATGATTCATGAGATTTATCCCCTGCATTATGTTTCAGTTTGTAATTTCTCCTTTTGTGTATTTGTTCTTGTAAAAACCACCCCTATCATTTGGCTTCTTATATCACATCCCCATTAATAAAATCTCAAGAAGCAAGTTGTGAAACATATTTAGTGTAATTGTGTGGTGTATAATCATGGCATAGAGGTGAATTCCTTGTAACAAATGAACATTTCTTGTCATTTCTTCATATCTTTAATTGATATGCACAAGGTACCTCCATGTATTTGAATATATTAAGATGTGTAATTGTTGGCAACATGTTTTAATGATCTATATGCATGTGTTAGAACTATTCAACTCTTAATTGATCAATATGTTGTTCTATTTCCATAAGTTATAAGATTCATTCTTTGCAGTGCAATATATGCTTATATTTTTTTCTTCTAATTCACCACTTCACTCACCTTTTAAATATAAAATGTATGAAACACTCATGGACATATTCCTCTTGGAGATGAGAATTTTTATTATTTGAGCTGAGAATATTTGAGGGCCGAGAGTCTTGAAAGAGAGAGAGAAAAAATTACCCAATTTTGCATAATTTTCCTTATTACAAGCATGGATTTTAGATTCACTATGAGTCTTATCCCCTAGGGTGCCCCACCATCATTTCATTGACAACCTGGAACATATTTAGAGATAACATTTGAAATGGCGTTGTCATTGGGGAACAAAATTTGATGATATATTTCCCTAGGGTATGACATTGTAAGCTCTAATCCTTGATGGTGAACAAGCTTCAGACATCCAACTTTTAACATTTCACCTAAAGACTCCATAGAAGAAAAATATGGCATTCAAGATAAGACATAAAAGAAGTAACTTTGATCATGAGCAAGTTCCCGTATCCTCAAATCCAAAAACGCTTGTGTCCTGGAGAAACATCAGAAAATGCTAAATCTCCTATTCTTCAGGGAAACCTAATTTATAAACCTCTCCTTCTATTGTTCATTGAAGTGTTGAATATATAGATCTAGTTTATATTCATGTAGATGTAAATTCTAATTAAAATTTTCCTTTATAACCTATGATAGATATGCAAGATTCACCACTAGAATTATGTNAGATTCTATAGCTCCTCTATCCTTTGAATATAATAGCCTAATCATGAAAAACCTTATGGATGGCTTAGGTGGAGGAAGAGTAGGGGGAAACCAACCTCCCCCGCCACCTTTAAACCCTTGGGTCACTGCTAGATATGTCCCATTGAAATTACCCCAACATGTCCATGATCTCCCTGATAATTACCTGAATATTTTTCCCAAGTATGATGGAGAAAAGACTCATTTTGCCAAAGAAAACATAGTGGCCTTTCAAGACTTCACAAAAAACTTGTTTTTGGAGCATGACAATGTCTTTATGAGAATTTTTGTCCAAAATTTAAAGGGAGACGTTAGAAAATGGTGTATTGATTCAATTGATAGATGGAAGGCTCTAGAATATGATTTTATGAGACAATGGGAAGAAAAAAGAGAATATATACTACCTAATTGAGTTTGGATCACTGAAGAAGAGATATAGTGAGCATGTTGTTGATTTTAATAGAATATTTAATAGGTTATATAACAATATCCCTAGAGACATAACGCCTTCATAAGCAACAACCAAAGTTACATACATTGGTGCATTTGATGCTGACTTTGCCATGGTATTGAGGGAGAGAATACTTTTTACTTTTCTTGTAATGAAACTAAATCAAGATCAAGTAGAGAACAAAAATACTAGAGAATAATGTGGTACATATGATCCCAATAAATATTCTCATGAGGCCAAAGTGGATGAAATGTCCAGAATGATCATAAACCTAACAAATAATATGTCAAGGCTCGAGATGGAAAATATCAATGCAGACCAATCCCCCCAGAAGGGAGGCATGAGAAATCCCAATCAGTTTAGAATACCTTTTAATCCTCAACTCATAAGGAGGGAAACAAGGAAGGATGAACAACCCATCCAACCCCATGTGAATACCAACAACAAAAATAACATGGTTGAAGAAGTCATGGATGTAGGATATGTTAAAATAATAGAGGAAGTACATCGGCTTCAAGATGAGAATAATGTCATGCTCCTAACAACAAATGACTATGAATATTCTTTAAATCTTGGGAAGCAGGTCTCTAAAAGTGAACCAAGCCAAGATGTTTTATCCTTATCTTAGTACATGATCTTTGTTGATGCACTGCAGGATGAAAAGCACAAAAAATACGATCTTAAGCCTAGGTATAAATAATCTATCCAAGACATTTAGCCTCAACCTAAGAACCCTAGCCCAAGTCATATCAATGCTAAATTAAAATAACTTACTGATATTCCCAAGGCTAATGAGATTTTGGAACTTTCAAAAAGATAAAAATAAATTAAAGAACTTGAGGAATCAGTTCAACCTTTTAACATTGAAAATGAATTGTATAAGTTCAAAATCTTGATACCATTGGTGGAATTGGCTAAGAATACTTCATATCATAAGCAAGTTGAGAAGGTCATACAAGAAAAATGATTAGAAAGCCATATTGATACATTAAATGTACAATATGAGCCCCCCACCATAGTTTTTGGCACTCATATAGATGACACAGAAGAACCTATTGCACCTTTCTATGTAACATTGAATATTCATGACAAAATGTTGCACAATTGTATGCTTGATTCTGGGGCATCACATAACCTCATGCCCAAAGTAGTCATGGAAAATTTGGGATTGTAAATAACCAAACCATATCATGACCTATATTCATTTGATGCTAGGAAAGAAGTGTGATGGATTGATTAACGACATGGTAGTTACTTTGGCTCAATTTCCTGTCAAGAGCATCATGATGGATGTGGTGGTGGTTGATGTGCCTGCTAATTATGGAATGTTGTTGTCAAGAACATGGACATGTTATATGGGAGGTACAATGCAAAGGGACATGAATTATGCCACTATACTAGTATTTGGAGGTGAAAACAGAATTTTTTACATAGAGCCAAAGTTTTCTTATGTGGTGAGTGACCAGAACAACCCTGTAAACCATCCCATATATGTTGTTGATGAAGATATTGGATATTGTATCCTCACCGTAAATGAAGAATAAAAATAATCCTTAACACTCACAGATCCTTTGGTAAGATCTGCTAATGAAGTAGATGGTATATGGAAAATATTTTTTGATGGGGCGTATTCAAAAGAAGGAGTGGGAGATGATGTAGTACTCATTTCCCCCAACAAGAAATAAGTACATTTTTCATACAAACTAGAGTTCGATGCCACCAATAATGTAGTTTAATATGGAGCCTTGATTCTAGGCTTGGAGGAAGCAAGAAAAATTCAAAGTACCAAGATAGTAGCATTTGGAGATTCAAAGATAGTCGTGCAGCAAATCAGAGCTTCCTACTAGACTAGACATCCCAGAATGAGGGAGTATAAGAATCAAGTATGGGACTTGATTGATAATTTTTATGAATCCTTTAATATTTCTATTGTGTTAAGATAATTTAACCAACAAGATGATTCTTTGTAGTAGCATCAAGTATTTTAAAACACCAGCCATTCCCCAAGTGGAATATGAAATTTAGATGAGGTATAAACCATCCATCCCTGGAAACATCAAATACTGAAAATTTTTTGGGGATGACCAGCAAATCAAGAAGTTCATGGAGGTAATAGTTGAATTTTCAAATACTCATATTGATTTAGATGATGAAGAAGAGTTTGAACCAATGATTGAATAATAAATTGAAATTACTTCTAAGTTCAATGAGTTACATGGTTGAGCATTAGGTCCTTCAACTCAAGAATAATTTTATTACCAAAGGAACAATACCCTTAGATTAGTTGCTTGATAGAAATTATGTACCTGTGAATCCAACAATCCTTCCTAAATATGACAAGACTGAATATTGTAATATAGGGACTGAGGAAGAACCTAAATACATGAAGTTGTAAAAAGAGATTCATGTTGAATATAAGGAAAAATACTTGTAGTTGTTCAAAGAATACATGGATGTTTTTTCCTGGAAATATGAAGACTTGAAAACTTATGTTACCAACATCATACAACATAGAATACCCCTCAAGCCTGGTACCAAACCCTTCAGGTAGAAAATTAGGCAACTCAACCCTCCTTTGTTTCCTACCATTGAGAAGGAAGTGAGGAATTTACTATATGCTCATATCATAATTCCCCTTAGATATTTTGAATGGGTATAAAATTTGGTTCTAGACAGGAAAATAGTGGAGAAAAAAGGCTGTGTGTGAATTTCAGGAACCTAAATAAATTCTCGCTAAAAGATAACTACCATTTTCCCAAGATGAATCACATACTACAGAAAATAGTGGGAGAAAATAATATCTTCATGATGGATGGTTTCTCAGGATACAACCAAGTGGAAATGCATCTTAAAGATAGGAAAAATACAACCTTCACAACACCATGGGGGACTTTCATGTATAATAAAAATTCCTTTTGGTTTGATTAATTCAAGAGCCACATTTCAAAGAGATATGGATATAACATTTGTGGGCGAAAAGGATAGATTCATTGTTATCTACTTTGATGACATGAATGTACTCTTGAAGATAGATGAGGACCACATCAAGCATTTAAGGCATACCTTTGTGAAGTGAAGAAAATGTGTCTTGTCTCTAAATTCTAAGAAGTATTATTTTTCTATGATAGAAGGAAAGATCTTGGTCCATATAGTATCTTAGGAAGTAGTAAAGATAGATATTGAGAGAGTAGAGGCCATCAAAAAAATTACCCTACCAAGGAACAAGAAAGAAATACAATCCTTCCTGGGAAGAATCAATTTCTTGAGGATATTCATCCCAAATTTTGTTAAAATAGTAAAGCGTATCACTAACATGTTAAAGAAATACCATGATGTGAAATGGACTCCTGAAGCTAAAGACTCCTTTCAGCAGATCAAAGAGGCATTAGGAGAGTCTCCAGTCTTGGTCATCCCAAAATATGATAAAGAGCTTTTCATCTTCTCTTTTTCTTCAGAGAATACCATAATTGTTGTGTTGTTGCAGAAAAGTGAAGAAAATCAAGAGAAACACATAGCCTTCTTCAATAGATATTTAAGAGATGTCGAAAAGATATATAGAAACCTAGAAAAACAAGCATATTCCTTGGGGAAAGTGCTAAAAGAATTTAGAGATCATATATTGCACTCTAAGAAATTTTCTTATGTACCCATTAGTGCAATAAAAGACATCCTCTCACAACCTGATAGTGAAGGAAGAAGGGATAAATGGATTGCCAAAATTCATGAGTATGATTTGGAGATCAAACCCACCAAGTTGATAAAGGGACAGGGAGTTGCCAAAATCCTAGTTGAATAAAATTGTAGGGATTTGGACATAAATTCTCCATCAATAAGAATCATGGCAATAGAACTTGAAAAATATGAAACACATGAACCATGTTTGAAGGTAAGCTCTAAGTTTTTTGAATCTGACTGGTACAAGGATGTGATTTTTTACCTACAGAATTTAAGCTACCCACTAGCATGGGATAAATCTAAGGCCAGATCCATTAAACTCAAGGCTATGAAATATTGTGTTTTGGGAGAAAATTGTTTTTGGGAGATATATGGGGGTCACCATGTTTGGAGGGATACTACATATAAGATCATTGGGTATGGTTATTATTGGCCCTCATTGTTTTCTAATATGAATTGCATGGTTAGACATTGTGTGGAATACCAAATGTTTGCAGGAAAAAAAAATTACAATCTCTTCCACTCTGAACTATTAAAACAGAGACACCTTTTCAACAATGAGGAATGGATTTCATTGGTGAAATCAATCCAAATTCAAGTGGGAAACATTGGTGGATTTTAACAGCCACCGATTATTTCACTAAGTTGTTAGAATCCATCCCCACAAGGGAAGAAACTAACACATTCATCATTAAGTTCTTTGAAGATAACATTTTGGCCAGATTTGGGTGCCCAAGGAAGATCATAACAAATAATGCACAAGCCTTCAAAATCTTCCAAGCTAATGTATTTTTTTCAAAATTATAACATAGAGCTTGGGCACTCTATAGATTATTATCCACAAGGAAATGGCTTGGATGAGTCCTCTAATAAGAATCTCATCAAGATTATCAATAAAATGTTGTCCCAAAATAAAGAAGCATGGGATTTCCACCTGGAATATGCAGTTTGGGAAGACAAAGTAAGCATAAACAAATACATAGGAAATTTTCCGTTTCAGCTGATGTATGTATTGGAAGACATTTTTCCTATCCAACTCAGCCTTCTTGTGATGAAATTACTACAATATGAGGAGGCAGAATTAGATGATATGCAGAGAAGAATTAGCTAGTTGATTGAAGTTCAACAAATAAGAGAACAAGTGCAGATAAAATCCCAAGCTTACCAAGCAAGAATGAAAGAAATTTTTGACAAGAGGACTAAAGAAAGAAGCTTCATGATAGGAGATATGGTCCTAAAGTGGGATGTCAGAAGGGAAGAAAAATGAATACATGGAAAATTCAACAATCTCTAGATTGGACCCTTCCAGGTTGTTGTAGATCAAGATAACAACACACACATATTTGCTCAATTGGATGGAGAGTTTTTTGGGGATCCTATAAACGGGAGGTTCCTCAAAACTTCTTGTAGTATCAAATCCTGCAAAAATTTCTTACCATGTACATAAATAAATCTGTTTCCATTACTTTGCATGTATTTTTAATTATACTTCATTCACCATTTATTACACAAGAAAGTAGGTAGGGTTATAACATTGTAAGTTGTTGAGCATTGTTTTTCACCTATCAGATCAATTTTAGGGTGCATGGAGGCTTATCATTTTAAAATTAGACTCCATAAATCAACAAAGCAAGGCACTTGGTTTACAGTTCTCAGCAAACCACATGGGTATGTTGTCCCCAATGGAGTTGATGTTAGTGCCATATTTGACCCTATCACCATATGCAGGTTGGTTGAGATTATTGTTAGAATATAGAATATTGTGCTCATTTTACCATTGATGATACCCTCGTCACCCAACCATAGGCTGAAGCCACCCTCCGAGAACCTTGACCTTGACAGAGAAGAGAATCCTGGTAGCAATCCAATAGCCAAGAGAGGCTAATGTACCAAGCAAGAATAGAAACCAAGCTGATCATATATTCCCTCCCAGAAGCTGGTGCACACTTTCCCAAAGACTTGCGCACAAACTGCCATTGCACCTGCGTAGATCTAGCTCTCTCTGCAACTGCTGTGAGGCGAATAATGAGAACTGGTGCCCTGTATTTATAGTAGTCTAGACAGGTTTACTAGGGACAACTTCTCCTTCTGGGTACTAATAAATTCATTTTAAATATATTTCTGCAGCCAACAACTTGTCTAGGGCTTCCTTCATTTCTTTGCTTCCTTCCGGAGCATTCTAATCTCGTCATAGGTCACAATAGAGGTTCATACCTATCAAAGCTACCATAATATTAACACTCCCTCCTAGCTAGGGAGGTATGGTCTTGAGCACAACAGACCATTCAACTGGTAGCAACATGAGCACCGTTATTATTATCCAACTGGATAATCTCCTATGACAACTAGTACAAATTTAATTTATAGAACACAATTATGTCTATTCATGGTAATACATAACTACTCAAATAGTGACACATAGTCACAACTAGTGAAACATATCCACCACAATACTATATCTCTACTATCTGGAGACATGTAGTCTCCATAGCAATCATCTGATGACAACCTACACAGAAAATATTGTTAAAAATAAATTGAATCATCTGGGCCAATCTTTTACTCACGTTTGTAAGATCTGAAAGAATATTTTCCCTCAGTATAGAACATTAGCAATGGGCTATCTGCCCTATTCTTCTCAAACAAGGAAGAAGGATTGTTTCTGATTTTTGAGCCTGGACCATTCCTCACCCTGGGCCATTCTTCCTACACTAATCAAAGTGCACCCTGGAAAGAATGTATAAACCTTAAGGAATGTCTGAGTCTGGACCATTCCCCACCCTGGGCCATTTCTCCTACACTAATCAAAATGCACCCTGGAGAGAATGTATAAACCCTAAGGAATGATTGTCCCTGATTGTTGAGCCTGGACCATTCCTCCTACACTAATCAAAGTGCACCTTGGAGAAAATGTATAAACCCTAAGGAATGACTATCCAGACCATTTCCTCTGTTAACCACAAGAGGAAAAGACTGTCTTGCATCCATCTCCAAAACAAACCATTCATCATGTTAACCACAATGAGAAATCGTTGTCCAGTGAGGTGGGCCAGTCTTCTTGAGTAACCCTCAAGAAGAGAGACTGCCCTAGACCACTCCCCATGTTAACCAGAATGGGAAGTTGTTGTCTATGATACATCAACAATCAGAATACCTCCCATGTTAACCACAATGGGAAGTCACTGTCTATCAGAAATCTCAATCCACTTTTCGAACATGAAAGAATCTGTCCAATCTGACTATTTTTCAATTACAAAGATAAATAATATTTTAGTGCTCCCTCCTAATCTATAGAGTCATTTAGTCACAAAAATAAATGTTTTCAATAATATTTTTCAGTACATTCTCCTAACTTGGAGAATCTTCCCTTTCAGCTAAGGGAGTTATTTCCACGATCCCCATCTTCTCTCGGAAATATGCAAACTTAATTCTGGATAGAGGTTTTGTCAGGATGTTTGTTGTCTGCTCATCAGTGGGGATATACTCGAGATTTACCTCTCCTTCCTAGACTTTATCTCGAATAAATTAGCATTTGATCTCAATGTGTTTCGACCTTTCATGAAACACTAGATGTTCTGATAATCTTATACAACTCTGATTATCACAATATATTATGGTCGATTCTGGAATCTGATCAAATAAATTGGAGATTAACTTCCTTAGCCATACTACTTTTGTGCATGCTTCACATGCTTCCATATAATCTACTTCTGATGTGCTGAGTGCAACAGACTTCTGTTTCCTACTGCCCCAAGATATCATAGCGGATCCCAAGCTGAAACACATACATGAAGTACTCTTTCTGTCTTCTGCACTTCCTGTCCAATCAGAGTCTATGAATCCATGAATTTGGATATCACTGGATGCGATATATCTCAAGCCATAGTTTATTGTCCCATGGATATATCTTAGGACATGCTTTGTAGCTATCCAATGCTCTTCTCTAGGTTCCACCTGGAACTGACTTAATGTATTTATAGCAAAGCAAATATTTGGTCGAGTATTTACCAAATACATCAATGATCCAATTAGCTGTCGATATAGAGATGGATCTACTGGATTGGAATTTGGGACTTTCACTTTTCTTATATCCACATTCATAGGAGTGTCCATGGACTTACAGTCCATCATTCCAAACTTCTGAAGGATCTTTATTGTGTACTTTCCTTGTCCAAGGAATACTTCACCACACTTCTGTCATACTTCTAGTCCCAAGTAATAATGCATGAGACCTAGATATTTCATATCAAATTCAGAGGATAATTCCTTCTTGCACTGGATAATGAGAGATTATTCACCTGTTATGAATAAATCGTCAACATATATTAGTAGAATCACAGGTTCATTATCCATGACTTTGTAATAAAGGTTTGGATCTGCATGACTCTTGGAGAAATCAAGTCTTGTTAGATAGTTGTCCATTCTGGCATAGAAAGCCCTTGGAGCTTGCTTGAGTCCATATAGAGATTTCTTTAGTCTACATATGTGAGTGTCTCTGGAATGTACCTCAAACCCTTGAGGTTTTTCAATATATACTTCTTCTTCAATTGCTCCATTCAAAAAAGTTGTCTTTACATCCATCTGATGTAAATTCCATCCCATGGAAGTGGTAAGAGATATGATAGCTCTGATGGAGGTATACCTAGCCATCGGAGAAAATGTTTCATCATAATCTTCTCCCTCCTTCTGGGAGAACCCTCTGGCCATGAATCTTTCCTTGTATTTATACATGCTTCTGTCTGTTGCATGTTTGATCTTGTATACCCATTTTGAGGTTACCATGGATTTTTCCTTAGGTCTAGGTACAATTTCCCATACCTCATTTTTCATAATGGATTGATGTTGTTCTGTCATAGCTTCTTTCCATTGTCCCTTTTGAAATGCTTCTTCAAATGTGGTAGGTTCTTCATCTAGAAGCTTCGTCATGTATGTTTCATAACTTGAGAATCTTCTCGGTCTTTTACTCTTCCTGGATGTTCCTTCTAGAACCTTGACTCTTTCTGGGTCTTGTAATGTAGCTTCAAGCCAAGCTGGTCGTTTCTTGGTCTTCGGTATGATATATGAATCAATGTTTTCACATGTCTCCATAGGATGATCAGGTTGATCCTTTTTGTCATTTTCGTTTTCTGTGTTTTCTTCATTAGGTTATTCAAGCTCTTCTTCTTCTGTAATTTCTTCGATGGATTTCTTGAAGGCCATTATTTCATTGAATGTTATGTCTTTGATAACTTTGACCTTGTGTTGTTCTAGAATATATATTCTATAGGCTTTGGATGAATCACTATATCCCACGAATATCCCCTTCTTTCCTAAGGGTTCTAGTTTATCCTTTTGTCTTTGGGAATATGAGAGTAAACTAGACATCCAAATATTCTTAGGTTTTCCACATTAGGTTTCTTACCTGAGAAGGCTTCTTCTGGTGTCATGTCCTTCAATATACGATGAGAGATTTTGTTTTGTACATATATTGTCGTCATTGCTGCTTCTCCCCATAGAAACATGGATAGACCTTGATCGTTCAATAAGGCTTTTACCGTTTCTTCGATAGATCTGTTCTTTCTTTCTGCTACACCGTTTTGTTGAGGATTATGAGGAATAGTCATCTCCCTCCTAATCCCTGTCGATTTGTAGAATGCAACGAACTCCTTTGAGGTGTATTCTCCTCCATTATCTGTTCTTAATGTCTTGATCTTCTTGTTCTTGAGGTTTTCTATTTCTGCCTTGAATTCTTGGAACTTGTTGAATACTTCGTCTTTTGATTTCAATAGGTATAGCCACATCTTTCTTGAATAGTCATCTATGAAGATTACGTAGTAAAGAGATCCTCCTAGAGATCTTATTGGCATTGGACTGCAAACATCTGAGTGTATTAGATCTAGGATTTCCTTAGATCTATTGTTGCTGCTTGGGAAAGGTTTCTTGATATTCTTCCCAAGGGAACATCCCTTGCAGATTCCTTCATGTGTAGATTTCAATTCCGGTATTCCTTCAACCATTTTTCTGAGAAAGGGTAATTCTTGATAATTGATATGAGCATACCTTCGATGCCAAATCTCATTAGGTTTGACTTTTTCATGTACTAGAGCTTCTTCATTTTGTTCTAGTAGTCTATACAGATTTCCTTCACGACTTCCAATAACCCTAGCATCCTCTATGCTGGAATTCTTATTCCATGATAACACCTTTCCATCCATGAACGCTATGATGTTTCCTTTGTCTTCTAGACATGATATTGATACAAGATTCTTTTCTAAACCAGGTACATATAAAACATTGCTTAAGTGAACATGATTACCTAATTCCAACTTGACGGAGGCTTGTCCAAATCCTTCGACGAGGTAAGTTCTTTTGTCTCCAAGCTCTACTTTGTACAATGTCTTTCTCTCATTTAGATTTGAGAGTCTGGCTTGATCTCCCATCATGTTTCTGGAAGCTCCCCTATCGATTATCTACATGTCATATTCAATTGTCCTAGTAAGTGCCGAGTAGTGTAAAAGACTGATTGTTTCACACATGTCTTTGGTTGACTGGTAACTGGTCATTCCTTGATCCAAAACTTCAACTTCGTCATTTCCATATTTTGAGAGAGCCAAGAGGTGTGTTGAGTTAGGGCGCATCTGAATATATTCTTCTTGAGTGAGATGCTCCATCACAAGGTGTCGGATCTGAGATTTAGGGTTTTTGCAACTGCTTCTGCTAGTAACCCTAACTGCAGTGTTTTGGAAGCTACTTCTCGTAGTAACCCTAGAGGCAGTTCCTCAACATGCTTAATATCCTAGTGGCTATGTTTCCTTCCAGCATTTTAGGCTGAATGAAGGCAGTGTCGCCCCATAACCTATTAGAATATAGAAGATTGTGCTTGTTCTAACATTGACGATACCCTCGTCACCCAACCATAGGCCGAAGCCACCCTTCGAGCACCTTGACCTTGATAGAGAAGAGAATCCTGGTAGCAATCCAATAGCCAAGAGAGAATAATGCACCAAGCAAGAATAGAAACCAAGCTGATAAGATATTCCCTCCCAGAAGATGGCGCACACTTTCCCAGAGACTTGTGCACAAGTTGCCACTGCACCTGCGCAGATCTAGCTCTCTCTACAACTGATGTGATGTGAATAATGAGAACTGGTGCCCTCTATTTATAGTAGTCTGGGTAGGTTTACTGGGGCCGACTTCTCCTTCCGGGTACTAATAAATTTATTTTAAATATATTTCTGCAGCCGACAACTTGTCTAGGGTTTCCTTCATTTCTTTGCTTCCTTCTAGAGTATTCTAATCTCGTCATAGGTCACAATAGAGGTAACCTAGTCAAAGCTATTCCAATATTTCCACTTGTATAGAAGGGTACTATTGTGAAATCCTATCAACATATCGATATCAACTACACATATACTTATCTAATTCCACATAAGAACAAACATGGAACAATATGAAGTTGCCATGTGTCTGTGGGACCATGATGACATCATTGTGACATCATTCAATTTTTTGCACCTCCTCTCACAATTTTAAAGGAATTGAGCCACAGAAGAAGTAAAGTGTGTTCATAAAGGGGAATAAGAAAGGATTTTTCAAATGAGTGTGGGATATATGACAGTTTACCAAATTAGTTGACACAAAATACAATACAAAACATGACATTTTTCCTCACGCCTAGGTGTCCTCACAAATAATTATACTGTTACTCATAGCTGATAAAGGACAATGATAATTTCCTTCACACACAAATCCACACAAGCCACACATATCTGAATACCATGTTGGTTGTAGCGAATCACTTCAGTCCATCAAGTGTCTCAATAGGCATGTGTCCCACCCTTATGAGAGGAAGCCTAAGGAGTAGAAGTAATCAAACTGTGAGTAATTTAGATTCTAAAGGTGAGTTACTCAGATTTCATGTGTCATAAAAGATGACCCACGTACACAATCTCTTCCCTCAAGAGAATAGCATCAACCATCATGGCTATCAAGGTCTGGAGAGTGTTTTCAGCAATTCACGAAGGAAGGAATTTCCTTCTCTTTTATCATTAGACTAAATTTGAGAGAAGAGGGACATCTAGGAATCTACCCTAAGGTTTAGTTGTATCAATTGACTATATCTCTATTGAATATTGAATAAAAAGATTCAAAGAGTTGTTCAATGCTACTCTTCTTTGAGGAGTAGTGGTGGATGAGAGGAAACAACTAATCATTCTTCCATCCAGCCAATAACCTCAACTGTTCAAAGGTTAAGTGTGTCCAGTGCAATAGTCAAGGGTCCAATTGATTCATTTAGAAGAATCTAGATAGAAGCTCAATTGTACAAAGAGAACACACCTCAAAGTATTATCAACATGTTAACTCTAGTGGTCAAAATAGTTCTACCAGGTAAAATCAGTTGGAAAACTAGAGGTGGTATCAAGAAACTGAAAAGTTGTATCCACTTTCAAGAAGTAGTGTTGGATTAAATGAATGGTTTTCTCACAAACAAAGATGTTTATAAAGAAAGATAAGAATCTCATTCTTATGGTCAACACTTTGGGGAATTAAAGAGTCTCTTACAACCAAAGTTGTTGATCACTAGCCTCATGCACAAACATATAGTAAGGACAATAGGCTCGATGAGATTTATCCCCTGCGTTATGTTTCAATATGAAACACGCATTGGCATATTCCTCTCGTAGCTAGGAGTTTTTGTTATCTGAGTTGAGAATGTTTGAGGGCCAAGAGTATTGAAAGAGAGAGAGAGAGAGAGAGAGAGAGAGAGAGAGAGAGAGAGAGAGAAAACTTACCCAATTTTGCATATTTTTCCTTATTGCAAGCATGTATTTAAGATTCACCCCGAGTCTTATCCCATGGGGTGCCTCGTATCCATTCCATTGATATTCTGGAACATCTCGAGGGATAACACATTAGATGAAAATAATGCTCAATGAAAATCCCTGATAAATATTATTGACAAAGGCAAGGAATTCCACCAATGATAAAAGTCAAATTCAAGGTAAAAATGGTTTTCTCTATGTGAATAAAGGTATTTTCATCAAACATGGGGGAAAAACCACTCAATTAGTGATTAATAATGGAAATCGATGATGTGCACAAGGCCACAAAGCAATGATGAAAGTAAGTTCCATGGTGCTACAAATCTAATTCTACCTCTCAAAGAAATATGTGATGGTCAATAGGAGAACCGACTTGCAAATGAGAAGGCAATGATGAATCCTTCTACACTAGCATGAGTGCAAACACTGGTGATGAAAACAAACTGAGATCAACTTCATAACAGGGAAGGCCAACATGCACAATCAATTAATATGAGGAATGGATGACTTAGAATAAAAAATATTTTTAACATAAGCACAACACAATAGTATCTTGAGTAGAAAAAAACACCAAAAGGGACCAATGATATAATCCAACAACACAAGAGGCATTGATGTCGTCTCCATAGTGACTATAAGAGTAACTAATTGGAGGAATGTAACAACTCATAACCATGATACAATTCCTAAGGAATTACTAAAATAAAAATTGTGAAGGATTGATAAAATACAAGTGCTTGGTTCAAAGGTGATAGAAGTGACCTACTGCTTCATATTAAAAACACAATTAATATCTCATTTCGCTCCCCCCTCTCATTTTTATACATATGAGAATTTTTTTTAAATTTTATTATATTTGACTTTTATGAATTTTAGAGGTATGTAATTTTTACATATGATGTGTCACTAAAAAAATATTCTAATGATATATTTTTGTGTGTGTATGTGTGTGTAAGCCCAAATATGCTACATGGGATTCCTAGGAACCTATGTAGGGGTGATGACGAGATGCCAGGGGATGAGGAAACAGAGGCACTAGAGTGCTCCAAAGAGTTCATCATAACCTAGAGGGATAGAACACCCAAGTGTTGATGGAATATATATAGGATCTCCTCCAACACCTCCAATGATAGGTGGAGGTACTGTGTCCATTGGTACAACTATTGTGGTGTATATCCAATGTCATAGTGTGTTATCATGAGACACATGTGTTAGAAAAATAGGATCGTGGAGCAATAAAATAAAACAAATCTGGAAATAAAACACAAAATATACATAATACAATAGAGACACAAATATACATGGTTCACCCTGTGTGGGCGATGTCCACCAGAGAAATTACAGGTCCTTCATTATTATTATCCATCAAAATGAAGGAATACAACCTACAACACACCTGTTATGACTTCCTCTTCTTTCTCTCACAGACTCCTCTCTCATAATACAATATTCACGATAATACACATCCACAATACAATTCCCTCATAAAATAGGGTTTCCTTCTAGGGAAAAAATCCCTAAAATAACTTCTACTGTCAAATCTATGACCTTATAATGAATGGTCTAGATTGACTATGAAATTAGAATATTTTACAAGGCAATTTTTCCCAAAATTTCGCTTCGGGGGCATTTCCCCTGAATCCCCCGTCTGGGGGGGGCTACAAAAATTATCGTTTCCCTCCCCTGGACCCCCCTAGTGATAGTTTTCGGGGGGAAATCTCCCCCAAAGCCCCCGTTAGGGAATGAGGTCCAAGCATGATTGAAACAAGCCTCCGAGTCAGGAACATAATCAGTCTCCACAAACAACAATCTCCCACTTGAAGACCAATCAGAACAACTCCACTGCTGCTATACTTGTTGGAATATACTCAACCTTGGACCTAGAAAATTTCTCATCTTCACCTTCATGCTTGAAGACCAACTAAAACTGAGTAGGAACATAGTTTTTCCTTGGTTACTCCCTTTGTTAACATGTCTATAGGATTCTAGCTAGTATGTATCTTTTCCAACTTCAAATGTCTATCTTCCAAGATGGATCGTATGAAATGGTACCTGATTTTTATATGCTTAGTCTTTGAATGGAAGGTTGAGTTCTTTGCAACATGGATGGCACTCTCATTGTCACTATACAACCTACTATTCTCTTGCTTCTTTCCCAATTCCTCCATAAAACTTTGTAACCAAATCATTTCTTTACTAGCCTTTGTGGAAAAAACATACTATGCTTATGTTGTTGAAAGTGAAACAACATTTTTTAGTTTTGAAATCCAACTTACTGTTGTTCCACCTACAATAAAAAAACACCCTGTAGTGCTCCTCCTGCTATCTTTATCATCTGACATATCTGAATCAACCTATCCCTGTAGAATAGTGTTTGAACCTCCAAAACATAATGCATGAGTAGAAGTGCCTCTCAAATACATGAGAATCCACTTTACTTCCTCCCAATGTTCTTTACCTGGATTGTTCATATACCTGATCACTACTCCCACTGCATGTGCAATATATGATCTTGTGCAAACCATCATATACATCAAGCTGCCAATTGTTGATGAATACATGACCCTGGACATGCATTCTATCTCCTCATGTGTCTTGGGACACAATTCCTTAGTTAATTTTAAATGGATGTCCAAAGGTGTCCTAACTGGTTTTTCATTCTACATTATAAACCTCTCCAACACCTTCTCTATGTACTCACCCTGAGACAATGTCAATTTGCAATTTTTCATGTCTCTTGTTATTCTCATACCAAGTACTTTTTTTGCAGCACCCAAATCCTTCATCGCAAATGAATTAGATAATTTATTATTGAGCACATATATATCCCCCATCTTATACCTTGCATCAAGCATGTCATCTACATACAATAACAAGATAATATAACTTCCATTTTCTAGCCTTTTAAAATAAACACACTGATCATAATGACATCTCCTATAACCTTGTTCTATCATAAACCTGTCAAAATTCAAATACCACTACCTTGGAGCTTCCTTTATGCCATACAAGCACTTCTTCAACTTGCATACCAACTTTTCCTTCAATTTGACCTCATACCCCTATGGTTGCTGCATATAAATATCTTCATCCAAATCCCCATGGAGAAAATTTGTTTTTACATCTAACTGTTCAAGATGCAAATATTCTACTACCACAAGACTTAAAATAGTCCTAATTGAAGTCATTTTAACAACAGGAGAAAATATTTCATCAAAATCTATACCTTTCTTTTATGCAAACCTATTTACAACAAGTCTAGCCTTGTACAACTTTTTTTTCTCCATCTTCTTCCTTCAACTTGTAAACCCATTTATTTTGCAATGCTCTTTTTCCTACAGGAAACTGAACCAAGTTCCAAGTCTGGTTATTTAACAAGGAATCCATTTCCTCTTTCATGCCTTCTTCCCACTTACTTTTAGTGTCTACCTGCATTGCCTCTTCATAAATTTCCTGTTCACTAGAATCAGTCAACAATAAATATTACAATGAAGGAGAGTATCATTCAAGGGGTCTACTTAACCTGGTAGATCTTCTAACAACACTTGTAGGAGTTTGAGGTACCTTTTTCTCCTGTTGTTGTACATTTTGATTTTATGGTACCTTTGGAATTTCTTTTTCAATAACCTCATCAAGTACTGTGTATACTGGTTTTTCTTCTTCCTATTTCCTTCCTGGCAATTGATATTTATACATGACCTTCTCATTGAATATGACATATCTACTCCTAATTATTTTGTAATTTTCATAATCCCATAAGCAATAACCAAAATCATTAACACCATATCCAATAAAGGTACACTTCTTGGATTTTTCTTCAAGCTTTGTTCTATTTTCTTTATCAATATGGACAAATGATTCACAACCAAAAGTATTCATAAATGAATAGTTTACCTTTTTACCTATCCATGCCTCCTTTGTAATGCCACCATCCAAAGAAATTGAAGTTCCTCTATTTATAAAGTAAACAAAAGTATCTACAACATCTGCCCAAAACTGTAAGGTAAACCCTACATGTAATCGCATACTCCTTGCATGCTCCATGATGGTCTTGTTCATCCTTTCTAACACACTATTTTCTTGTGGTGTTCTTGGAACTATCTTCTCTCTATGAATCCCATGGTATGAACAATAATCATCAAACACCTTGCTACAATATTCACCTCCATTTTCTGATCTGAGACACTTCAACCTTTTTCCTGTCTCATTCTTAACCACAGTTTTCCATTTCTTAAAAGTATCAAAAACATCAATTTTTTTTCGACTGCAATAAGCCCAAGTTGATTTAGTTGCATCATCAATAAAAGTAACATAATAATGAGAGACACCAAGAGATGGTACCTGAGTTGGTCCCCATACACATGTATGCACAAGCTCTAACCTTTCACTCTTCTTTTATTTTCCGACTCTGAGAAATCTAACTCTCTTTTGCTTTCCATAAACACAGTGCTCATAGAAATCCAAATCAATTTGTTTAGTATCTGGAAACAAATTTATTTTTTGAAGTATCTGCATCCCCTTATCACTCATGTGTCCAAGCCTATGATGCGACCATGTTGTATCCAATCCTGTAGAAGCTAAAGAGATAGAAGAATCAATATTACTAGTACATAAATATGTTGGATTTAATTCACACACACCTAGGATTTCTTTTTCCTAAGGTTATTCCTTGTTTATTAGTCATAATTAGCCATTATCCAGTCTCCTATTTTTTAGGGGAGAATATTCCACATGGAGAATATTATCTTTCAGTTGACACTTCAGTTTGACTAGTTGAGTTGAGTTTAGATGTTGCATTGGCATCATCACCATGCAACATTGGAATCATCACCATGCTAATTCAACCTTGCCTTGTTATCATCACCAGAGTGGTACATTAGCCTTGATTCCCTGAGTTAACTCCTCACTACTCTTTGTTCAGTCAGTTAACTGAAGACTAGTTGACTAGTTAACTCAACTAGGTGGCAGTTCACTCTTGTAACTACCTAAGAGACTATAATAGGTGGTAGTTTAATCCTGTAACTACTGGTGTGTGTCTAGATCACTCAAGAACACCACTATGGCACATTGGTTCACCTCAATTCGAACTCATTGATTTATACAGAGTATATCATGTGTAAATTATTCATTATTCACAACGGTTAATGAGAATTCTTCCATTCTTTCTCTCCTTCTTCTTCCTTCTCCAATTCTATCTGCAACTGTGTGTATTATTGTTTATCTAGATCTATTCTGTGCAGGTTCAAAACATTTACATGGTATCATTTACGTGCATAACCTAAACCAAAAAATATAGTTTGATACCTAGTAGTTGAAGAGCTTCTGAAAGGAGGTGCTCTTATGAATCTTTCTTCTTCTTGTGGCCTGTCTATCTGTTGTTGATTCTGAAATCTGAATCTTCTTGATGGAGAAGTGTCCCTGTAATCTTCCTTGTGTATCTTTTTATCCCCTTTGATTGTTTCTGCAAAGATTTTTTGATTTGTTTCTTGCTCTGTTGTTTTGTAGCTTGATCCCTTTTCTGTCTAAATGTATCCAAGTCCGGACTTGTCAAGATGAGATTTTTGACTGCTGATAATGTCATCCAAAAATTTTGAGCTATTCTGCATATTTTTCTTTTGAATATCCTTTCTTAGTGTGACAAGCTCTGCTTCTAGGTTTCCAATGATCTTGTCCTTTCCTTCTAGTTGTTCTTTGAGTGCTTCTTCAATTCTTTTATCTTCTTCTATTTAAACCTTCATAGTCTTCTACTACCATGAATAGAACTCTCATTGTTTCACTGTCACTGACTTCATCTTCATCTGATGATGAGATGTCTTCTTTGGTGCAAAATATTTTCTTGAAAACTTTCTTTGTAGTTCTTTTATCTTTATATGTTTGTCTTCCTTTTGAGTAACCTTCATCATTTCTATTTTTCTTATGAGGACATTTGTTACCAAAATGACCAATACCATCACAATTAAAACAAATTAAAGGAAGCTTACCTCTATACCTATCGTTGGTTCCCGTGTTCAGTCTTTTGACGAAGTTGGCCGCTTCTTCATCATCTTCCGAGACGTCGTTGTTGTTGCTATATTCTTCTTGTTCCTTTTTCTTTTGCTTTGATCTTTTGGATGCTTTGAAGGCTGCTTCTTTTACATATGGATTAACCTATTCAGTTCTCATCTCATATGCTGTGAAGATTCCATGCAATTCGTCCATGCTTATTGATTTTAGATTTGATCTTTCATCTAGTGTTGATATCTTAGGGTTGAATCTCATAGGAAGAGATCTTAGTACCTTTTGAACAATTACAGATTCTTCGATTTCTTCTCTCAATCCTATGATTGCATTCACTGTTTCATAGAATCGTAAGAAGTAGGTTGTGATATCTTCATCTTCCTTCATTTTTAGTTTTTCGAACTGACCTCTGTAAGTTTGAAGCTTTGTTGCTTTGACTTTTGAATCTCCTTCATAAATATTTCGAAGCTTGTCCCAAATCTCTTTAGCAGATTTACAATGTGCAACTATGGTGAATACCATATCACTGAGACCATTCAAGAGTGCATTTTTGACTTTGGAATTATTCTCACCGATTTTCACTACTTTGTGATTTGTTGGTGGAACTGTTGGTGCTATGTATCTATCTACAATTGATTGCCAAACTTGAAATCCCTATG
>JASDQU010108279.1:34087-53044 GCA_032191745.1 Picea mariana
AGATAGGATACATTTATCATAAAGGTGAACTTGTGGTAAATGGGCCCAGACATAGTCCTTCCTTGATCATGACAAGGAATAATATGGACTCGAAGTGCTTGAAGTGTTTTTTCCATGTGTCAGTTAGCATCAGGATAACATTCACTCACATGTGTGTACTTGTGGTGAAATATCCTTGTGTGTTCTTTGTCCTAGTCATGGTGATTTGACAAGGAATAATAAAGAATCAATATGCTAAATGATATTACATGCGGACCCAGAGTGATCTTGATCTTAGAGAGAGTTAATTGGCTCAAAAGGGAGAGCCACATAAGGATTTTCTCGTCGGTTCAAGTGGGAGAGAGACGTCTCCCAAAACTGACAGACAAGTGTCATGAGTCTAGGGTGAAGTTTGTATACTTCATAGAAAAGCTTGGAATGATGCAGAAAGTCTCCCTCATTGAGAGGGAGTGTTGATGTTTGGACAACATCGGGAAGACATTCTCTTAGTATAATAATTAATAATATGATTATTGATTATTAAATATCATATATAATAAAGTAAATGATAATAATAAATAGTTATTGATTATTCAAGGGACACATCCTTTCATGGATGGTCACCATATGTTCCCTATATATGGAACACTCATCATAGTAATAATATATTGATCATATCTTATATGAAGAAAAACAAGAAGAAGATGGTATCAATTATTGTATTAAAGAGAGAACTTGATTCTATTAGTTGTTTCGGTCGTTGGAAAGAGAAAAATTGCTTAAATTTTTCTCAATTTTTATGGTCCTTTTGTGTTTTCAGAGTATTCATCCCTTATTCAATCAATATTTTGTGTATTTCTTCTTGTTATTTGTTTTAAACATTTTAGTAAAGACTTTAAATTTTGAATCAATAAAGTTTTTAGAGATTTAAACTCAAAGATTTATCTTTGTATTAATCAAAGTTTTAATATAACATCTGCAACATGCAAAGTTTTCACATGATGATTCTTACAATGATGGCTCATAATGTTAAATGTTAAGGTAGTAACATATTTTATTTCATATTTCATGGTTCATAGTATTTATTACTAAATTATGTTGAAATTAAATATGATTCATAGTATGCGTGGAAGTTTTATAGAAAGTTGATAATCTGTAGCATTTTTATATATGTTCACATGTTTTTCAATTTAGTTACTGATGAGTGGTTATTTATAATATACTTGAGGAAACGTTTTCTTGAAAACAATATTTGCTTTGAGTAGTATTATTTTGAAGAATATTTTGTTCTCTTTCATCTCACTTTATCTGCTTTCATATATTTTCTAGAAATTGATTGAATGGGAATATGGTGCCCTCAGTAAATAAGAATAACTGTTGAAGGAAAATAATCTTTATTGCATAATATCTCTAATATTGTATTAAAAATTTATTTTTAAGTTTGAATTTGTGATAAAGTTCCATCTTTCTTCAATTTTGTTTAAGAACATCTAAATTAAAACAACATCCATATTTGAGGGTTACCCCTAATAGTTGCCAAATCCTTTCAAAAGCCCAAAGTGGGGAGATTTTTTCCTCCATAGGGTACCTTGGCACTGTTCCCTAGCCAAGAATATCTTTAGGAACAACAAACGCTAAAGATCATTGCATAGATACAAGACATTATGGTCTACTACAGTCCCCTACAAAATGATCCTTCTCCTCTCCCCCTCTATATTTATATTCCTCTTGAAAACTGCCCTATTGATCAAGGTGGATACTAGTGGACAAATACTTGTTCCACTATCACTATTACCTTGGGAGGTAATCTCTACAAGGTACTAGAGATAGTTCCAACTCCCACCATTTCCTTGATCTTTGCGAAGCAGAGTAAGTAATATTTTAGACTGGGAGATATGTCTCTTCATGATTATACTAGAAGGTGAGCAAAATATCATTGCAACCACCACAACCTTTGCATAGGGTATCTCTACACATTAGAAGTAGGTGGAAAAAATGGTGGAAGAATACAAAGATACCTTCACTTCACATGTGGGGGTGACTCTACACTAGCAAGTCAAACATTCAATTGATCTGATACCTAATACTCCTTTACCTAATGACCCAATATATATATATGTGCTCTCCTAGAGAATGAATAAATCAAACATTAGATTCAAGACCTCATTCAAAACGACCACATTTGATTGAGCTCCTAGTCTTGCAAAAACCCAATTGTGTTGGTGAAAAATAAGGATATATCTATATTTATTACAAAGATTTGAACAAAATCATAGTAAAGAACCAACATTTAATCATTGTATTGATGTTATTTTTGATCAACTCCAGATTTTAATAAGATTGATTTGAATTTAGGTTACCACTAGGTACCAATTAAGAAACCTAATATATGGAAGATAACCTTCAAGTCTAAAGAAGGATTTTTTTGGTGGTTGTTCAAGGCTTTGATCTTGACTAATGCACCAACATTGTTCATGAGGATGATGGATGATATATTGCAACCACTCACAAATAATTTTATGGTCATATATTTGGACGATATCCTTATTAGCACTAGAGGTCACACCTAGAATTCTATAGGTGTAGTCCTAGTACCCATCAAAATATAAATGAATTAAATTGGTTTGAGTAGGTGGACCAACAAGACTGGGAAAGAAAGGGAGAGGGCAACAAAATTTCTGTAGAGGCATTCCATTGGGCATAGAGTCATAACATCCTATAGATCAAAGAAAATCAAACTATATATCAGACAAAAGGGATATATAATGATGAGTATACGCACAATGAATATGAAAAAAGGAATACCATCCATTGTACATAGATCCTTTCTGCAATAGATTAAATATTGCTTAAACAATGAACAATGATTTAATGGGCAAGCTACAAAAGATCCTCTGTTGTTCATGAATCCATCAATCAATGGAAGCTATGATCCTTAAAACCTGCAATATATTCAAGCAAGAAGATAACAAATAAATGAGAAAAAAAAGAATACCATCTGATAAAAAATCTCATGAATCTTTAATGGAATAAAATGTCATTACAAAAAGGCCTGCAGGCTTACAAATGAACAACTAAATTGCTCCTCTAGCTCCCTCCTCTCTTGGATCATGAATCCAACCCTTTCCTTATCAAAATCCCTCTCATATATAGTGAATGATATCTATATACCCTAAGGAGTTCAAAACCAATGAGCTACATAGGATCCTCCTCCATTTAGGAGTCTTGTTACAAAATATTCCAACAAAAACCTAACAAATTCCTATTTTTTGGGATCTTGTCTTTTGTGATAAATTCCTTTTGAAACAGGGCATTCTGCTTGATATCGAGATGGAACACATGTACCTCATGTACAAATAACTCCTAGGAGACCATTCAAACCTTTCCTTACAATTGGAATCCTTCCCATAGCTTGGGTTTTTCATACTATTAGAGTTTGCAACGCCTTTGACAACATGCACTGCGAACTTTCCTGTAGGTGATGATTTGGAATTTTCTCCCAAACTGAGAACTGGGTCAGGATGATTTTTTTTCAAAAAGTCAATGGTAATATGGTGCTTCTCCATACAAAATTTAAGAACAACCCATATTGGAATTCAAAAGTTATGAGCAAAACAATCCCCTGATGTGTGATAATGCTTACAAACTGTCATAAATTACCAGTTCGCAGTGCTAGTGAGTCCAGGCATTGCGAACTTTCCTGTAGCATCCTGTTTCACTTTTGAAAAGATTCAACACCTAAAATATTATTCCAAGAGTTTAGAAATGTTGCAAAAACTTCATAATATTGATATACAACTAGAGGAAAACACCAAAACTATTAATTATGGTTTTAAACTCATGGCCATCAAAAAAATGTTGTACATGCATATAACATAAAATTTGACCAAAAAATGATGCTTCCTTTTTTGTAAGATCAATGTCTTTATCCTTAGTTCTGGAGCTTCTTATTGTGTTGTTGACTATCCATAACTACTATTGGAAGAATACTTTCTGCAATTTGTTATAATAGCTAGGTGTGTGAAAACAGAGTACACAAGAAATATATTTTTAATGACAAAAATGTTTTCTATATATCTCTTTGCCAAAGATTTACATACACCACTTTATGCACATCAAGGGTATGAGATAGAGCATTCTTCAAACATGAGGGATAATGGATCAACCACTGATATTTGAAATGAAAGGAAGACAAGTGAGAATTCTTTTCTAAAACAAAGTTTTAGCAACATAAATATCAGTTTGCAGCAAATGGATTTGAACATTTCACAGCGCCAGTTCGCAGTGCCAAGTTCGCAGCGCCAGTTCGCAGCGCCAAGTTCAAAATAAAATAGTGCACTTCAAGGAAACTGTTAGACATCTTGTGACGAAATCCTTGAAAATATAATTAAATGAAGGCGCTAAAAATTATAAAATCCCCTTGACACGTTCCTTAGTTACAATAATGAAAGATGAGTGCATGAGGTACTCATAAGTACGATGCGAACTTTCCTATTGAGTTGGAAGTAAATAAACTTGACCTTTGACTCAAAATAAAACAAAACCAAGGTGTTTTTTACCCCCTTCACATTCTATGTGCTAACATATGGCTCCATAGGGGATGGAGACATCTTTATGAGGCTCCAAGAACATGGAATTCCAGTGCCTTATCCATTGGGCTATGGAGTCCTTCACCTCCTTCCAAATTTATGTAACTTATTCAAATTTTGAAAACACACTGCTAAAAACAAATCTCACACTGTAATCCAAATGCAAAATGAAGGTTGCATTCAAACTGAAACCGAATGTTTGCATGGAAAGATTATTTATATACATTCCTACTTCTAATTGCTGAAAAACTGGACCTTCAAATATATACAAATTTCCTCAGTAACCATACAAATAACTTTGTGACTGAATAATATTCATCCTCATCTCAGAAACTGAGCACTAAGTAACAATAAGACATAATGAAAACCACATATACTTTCTTGAAAAATAATACTTACAATCCAGGAACTTTGTTCTTATGATGACAACAACTGAAAATCTTTTGCTGCAAAACATCTCCATATAAATAGCAACAAGATCTTGAAATCCATACAACACTTACTGTGGCTCATCAATGAATTCCTCCTTGGCTGATTCAAGCATGGGTTGGCTTGAAAACTGTTTCAATATATTTCCACTCTTTTCATCAATTTCGAGTGAATATGGGTGAATATGAAATGGGATATCAAGATCTATACTTGTGACTAGCTCATTTTTACTTTCATAATAATCAAGCTGAAAATGAGAGTTGTCAACAAGTAGTGTATCAAAGACATGTCTATCTTCTTCCATTCCATTTTCTTGTGAAGGCATATCATAATGAAGATCATTCAAAACCTCTTGATCATCATGAAAAGTACTTTCTTCTATGAAAAATTCTTCATCACAAGTATGCTTTTCGCGACAAACAAAGTATTTACAAAGTAAAGAAAACTCATCACATCATTTTTCATAAAGATGTTCAACAAAACAATACCTCTTACAAAACAAATTAAAATCAACATGAAAACCTGTCAAAGATTTGATACTGGCAACTGGAAGAGATTGACACCAGTCACGAGCTATTCCCTCTTATGAGTACCTGAAAATCTTGATCTGAACATCTTCATGCATGATCTGAAGTTGATGAATAAAATCATGGAAATATAGAAAGTGTTCAGCTGGTACTTCCCAATATTCTCCTCTAAATATGGGAAGGAAACCTTCCCATTCATCTCTACTAGGCACTGGATGTGGAAAACCGACTATCTTTGAAAAATCATAGAAAGGATACCTCTGAGCTAGGATCTTGTCCATTTTAAAACAATGGAGTCGCCAATAGATCTCTGAACAGTGGAGTTGCCATGGTGAAATATAATCATTCTAAAAGTGTCTAGCTTTAGTTCACCATCCAAAGCTATATCTAATCATCATAGTTCACCCATGAAGGTGTCTTCATTGTCGTCCCTTACAACGACACCAAAAATGTTAACACTAGAGGTCACACCTATACTACTGTAGGTTTAAACCTAGTACCCATCAAAATATAAATGGATTAAACTGGTTTGAGTAGGTGGACCAACAAGAATGAGAAATAAAGGGAGAGGGAATCAAAATGTCTGCAGAGGCATTCCATTGAGCATGGAGTCATAACATCCTATAGATCAAAGGAAATCAAACTGTATATCAGACAAAAGAGATATATAATGATGAGTAAGAATCATAGTGAATATGACAAAAGGAAGAACATCCATTGTACATATATTTTTTCTGCAACAAATTAAATATTGCTTAAACAATGAACAATGATTTAATGGGCAAGCTACAACAAATCCTCTGCTCTTCATGAATCCATCAATCAATGGAAACTATGATCCTCAAAACCTGCAATATATTCAAGAAAGAAGATAACAAAGAAATGGGAAAACAAAGAAAACCATCTAATAACAACTCTCATGAATCTTTAATGGCATAAAATGTCATTACAAATAGGCCCTCAAGCTTACAAATGAACAACTAAATTACTCCTCTAGCTCCCTCCTCTATTGGATCATGAATCCAACCCTTTCATTATAAAAATCCCTCTCATATATAGTGAATGATATCTATCTACCCTAAGGAGGTCGAAACCAAGGAGCTACATAGGATCCTCCTCCATTTAGGAGTCTTGTTACAAAATATTCCAACAAAAACCTAACAAATTTCTATTTTTGGGGATCTTGTCTATTGTGATAAATGCCTTTTGAAACAGGTCATTCTGCTTGCTCTGGAGATGGAACATATGTCCCTCATGTCCAAATAAATCCTAGGAGGCCATTTGAACCTTCTCTGACAGTTGACATCCTTCCCATAGTTTGGATTTGTTAGACTATTAGAATTCACAAGACCTTTGACAACATGTGTTGCGAACTTTCCTGTAGGTGATGATTTGGACTTTTCTCCAAAAATACGAACTGGGTCGGGATAATGTTTTTTCAACAAGTAAATGGTAATATGGTTCTTCTCCACACCAAATTTCATAAGAACCCATATTGACATTCAAAATTTATGAGCAAAACAATCCTCTGCTGCGTGATAATGCTTACAAACTGTCATAAATTACCAGTTAGCAACGCCATTGAGTCTAGGCACTGCGAACTTTCCTGTAGTATCCTGTTTCAATTTTGAAAAGCTTCAACACTTCAAATATTATGCCATGATTCCAGATATGCTGCAAAAACTTCATAATCTTGATATAAAATTGGAGGAAAACACCAAAATTTTTAATTATGGTTTTAAACTCATAGCAATCACCAAAATGTTGTACATGCATATAACATAAACTTTGACCAAAATTTGATGCTGGATTTTTTGTAATATCAATGTCTTTATCCGTTAGTTATGGAGCTTCTTCTTGTGTTGTTTACTATCCATAACTACTACTGAAAGAACACTTTCTGCAATTTGTTATGATATCTAGGTGTGTGAAAACAAAGTACATAAGAAATAAAGTTTTAATGACAAAAATGTTTTCTAAATTTCTCCTTTCCAAAGATTTACACACACCACTTTATGCACATAAATGGTATGAGATAGATAATTCTTCATATAGGAGGGATAATGGATCAACCACTGAGATTCAAAATGAAAGGAAGACATGTGGTAATTCTTTGCTAAAACAGAGTTTTGGTAGCATAAATATTAGTTTGCAGCAAATGAATTTGAATAGTTCGCAACACCAGTTCACAGCGCCAAGTTTGCAGCGCCAAGTTTGTAGCACCAGTTCGCAATGCCAAATTCAAAATAAAATAGTGCACTTCAAGGAAACTATTAGACATCCTGTGACAAAATCCTTGAAAATATAATTAAATGAAGGCACTGAAAATTATAAAATCCCCTTGACATGTTTCTTAGTTTCAATAATGAAAGATGAGTGCATGAGGTACTCTTAAGTATGCTACGAACTTTCCTGTTGATTTGGCAACAAATAAACCTGACCCTTGACTCAAAATAAAACAAAACCAAGGTGTTTTTGATCCCCTCCACATTCTATGTGATAAAATATGGCTCCACAGGGGATGGATACATCCTTGTGAGGCTCCAGGAACATGCATTTCAAGTGCCTTATCCATTGGGCTATGGAGTCCTTCAGCTCCTTCCAAATTTCTGTAACTTATTCAAATTATGAAAACACACTGCTAAAAAGAAAGCTCACACTACAATCCAAATGCAAACTGAAGGTTGCATTCAAACTGAAACCAAATGCTTGCATGGCAAGCTTATTTATATACATTCCTACTTCTAACTGATGAAACACTACACCTTCAAATATATACAAATTTCCTTAGTAACCATACAAATAACTTTGTGACTAATTAATCTTCATCCTCATATCAAAAACTGGGCACTAAGTAATAATAGAGACATAATGACAAGCACACATACTTCCTTGAAAAATCATACTTACAATCCAAGAACTTTGTTCTTGTGATGATAACAACTGGAAATCTATAGCTCCAAAACATCTCCATATAAATAACAACATGATCTTGAAATTCGTACAAAACTTGTTGTAGCTCATCAATGAATTCCTCCTTGGATGATTCAAGCATGGGATGGATTGAAAACTATTGCAATATATTTCCAATCTTTTCACCAATTTCTAGTGAATATGGGTGAATATGAAATTGGATCTCAAGATCTATAGTTGGGACTAGATCATTTTTACATTCATAATAATCAAGCTGAAAATGAGAGCTGTCAACAAGTAGTGTATCAGAGACATGTCTATCTACTTCTAGTCCATTTTCTTGTGAAGGCATATCATAATGAAGATTATTCAAAACCTCTTGATCATCATGAAAAGTACTTTATTCTATGGAAAATTCTTCATCACAAGTATGCTTTTCATGACAAGCAAAGTTTTTACAAATTAGAGAAAACTCATCACATAATTTTTCATTAAGATGTTCAACAAAAACATACTCCTTACAAAACAATTTAAAAGCAACATGAAAACCTGTCAAAGAGTTGATACTGGCAATTGGAAGAGATCGACACCAGTCATGAGCTATTCCCTTTAATGAGTACCTGAAAATCTTGATCTGAACATCCTCATGCACAATCCGAAGTCGATGAATAAAATCATGGAAATATAGCAAGTGTTCAGCTGGTACTTCCCAATATTCTCCTCTAAATATGGGAAGGAAACCTTCCCATTTATCTCTACTAGGCACTGGATTTGGAAAACCGACTATCTTTGAAAAATCATAGAAAGCATACCTCTGAACTAGGATCTTGTCCATTTTAAAACAATGGAGTCACCAATAGATCTCTGAACAACGGAGTCTCCATGGTGAAATATAACCATTCTAAAAGTGTCTAGATTTAGTTCACCATCCAAAGCTATATCTAAAAGTGTCTTTGACAACATGCACTGCGAATTTTCCTGTAGGTGATGATTTGGAAATTTCTCCCAAACTGCGAAATGGGTTGGGATAATGTTTTATCATCAAGTCAATGGTAATATGGTGCTTCTCCACACGAAATTTCAGAAGAACCCAGATTGGCATTTAAAATTTATGATAAAAACAATTCTCTGCTGTGTGATAATGCTTACAAATTGTCATAAATTACTAGTTCACAACGCCGGTGAGTCCAGGCATTGAAAACTTTCTTGCAACAACCTGTTTCACTTTTGCAAAGCTTCAAAACCTCAAATATTATTCCAAGAGTCCAGACATGATGGAAAAACTTCATAATCTTGATATAAAACTGGAGGAAAACACCAAAACTGTTAATTATGGTTTTAAACTCATGGCCATCACCAAAATGTTGTACAGGCATATACAAAAAGCTTTGACCAAAAATTGATGTTGTATTTTTTGTAAGATCAATGTATTTATCCTTTAGTTCTTGAGCTTCTTCTTATGTTTTTGACCATCCATAACTACTTATGGAAGAATACTTTCTGCAATTTGTTATGATAGCTAGGTGTGTGAAAGCAAAGTACACAGAAAATGGAGTTTTAATGAAAAAAATGTTTTCTAAATCTCTCCTTGCCAAATATTTACATAAAACACTTTATCCACATCAAGGGTATGATATAGAGCATTCTTCAAACATGAGGAATAATGGATCAGTCACTGATATTTGAAATGAAAGGAATACATGTGAGAATTCTTTGCTAAAAAAGAGTTTCATCAGCATAAATATCAGTTGCAAAAAATGAATTTGAACAGTTCATGGCACCAGTTTGTAATGCCACTTCGTAGTGCCAAGTTTGCAGTGCCAAGTTCAAAATAAAATAGTGCACTTCAAGGAAACTGTTAGACATCTTGTGAAAAAATCCTTGAAAATCTAATTAAATGAAGGCAAAGAAAATTATAAAATCACCTTGACACATTTCTTAGTTGCAATAATGAAAGATGAGTGCATGAGGTACTCATAAGTACGATGTGAAATTTCTTGTTGAGTTGGCAGAAAATAAACTTGACCTTTGACTCAAAATAAAAAAAAACCAAGGTGTTTTTGACCCCCTTCACATTCTATGTGCTAACAATCCTCATCTTCAAGAAAACCTGGGTAGAGTATTTGCAACACATTCAATAGATCATGAACACCCTATGACAACACAAGTGTCGAGATTATCCCATATCACTTGGATCCTAAGCCAAGTATCCAAGGGTGGGGCCAAAGCTAAGTTCATTTGGATTGATTCACAACATAAAGCATTTGAGGACTTGAAACACCACCTTTGTTCAACACTAGAACTCACTCTACTAGACTTGCAACAACCATTCAATATCGAGAAAAATGTTTCAGATTATGCTATCACTGCAATCCTCACTCTACATGGACATCTAGTGGCTATCACAATGAGACACTCTCCAATGTTGTTCACAAGTTGATTTGTAAATTACCATGGATATTCCATTGGATAAATTTATCACAACAGATCTAATAAAATACTGAAAATATTTACTATTAAGGTCATTTTTTTCATTCATATCTCCAAAATATTTAGTTACT
Organism: Picea mariana; assembly: GCA_032191745.1. Lineage (NCBI taxonomy): Eukaryota > Viridiplantae > Streptophyta > Pinopsida > Pinales > Pinaceae > Picea > Picea mariana. The sequence goes on from JASDQU010108279.1 coordinate 45,086, forward strand.
GATTTTCTTCTTATGCATAAAATAGATAAAATGTGGAAAATAGAAAATAGTAAAATACAATCACACCATCCACAAATAAACACAATATATGACCTAGGAAACCAAATATGGGAAAAAACCTAGCTAGAAGGTGAGGCCGCTCTGCTCTCGTTTATCTAGTATACAAATGATGCAAGTACAAAGAAAGAGGCACTCTTCGTGGAGCTTCCTTTGACTTGTGGCCTGTGTGGATACTACAAAATATTCCCTCCTCTACTATGCTCAAAGAATACCACTCTAAGATATTATGCTCAGTTATGGAACAAGATTCAATGCAAAATAATGGAACCCCTTCTCCTCCTAGTGGCCCAGAATTTAGGATAGCCCAATAGCCATATAGGGGTAGGTTTTTGACTTCCTCAACCCTCAATTGTGATAGGGTTTTGGAACTTCTAGAATCTTCTTGAAATTACATACGTTGATAGCCCCATATACATGAGTAACATGTGATGGTGTGGCATTCTCTCATACCATGGTGGTCAACATGTTAGGTTATTTTGCACGAGGTATAGATTTTGCATACAAACTCCAATTGACACACATTTTGCATTGTTGGAAAAGTATCGATGTGTATAATAGCGTCACGAGGTACAACCTATGTTAGGAAAGTTTTAACCCCCAAAAAGGTCAATAGATGCCTAAAAATGACCGTGCAAGGTTATGGATCCCAATTTTTGAAACTGGGACCTGCCACTAAAATGGCCCTACAAGTTGATTCCTCCAATTATTTCCACTCTAAAAGCATCGAGATAGATGAAAAATAATATAATGATCCAATCCATATCATACCTCCCCATTTAGGGAGTATTTTGGTCCCCAAAAGCTTTAATGAATTGGGTCAGGAAATTTTTCCTCTACCTTCTCCCTCGAGTACCACTTTGCTTTGCCTGGAAGTTGTCCTTTCAGCCTAATCTGCCAAAGGTAATGCTACCTTTCTCTTTTAGTTTTGGACCACTTTTGCAAAATTGTGTCCTCTACGAACTCTTCCTGAGCTTCTAGTGCTAAATCCTTATGGAAGGTAGGACCTACTCCTCCTTTTGATCCAACATGGAGGGATCATAGAGTTTGAGATTCTCCACATTCACTACCGAGTAAATGCACATGTATGGGGGTAGACTTAGTCTGTAAGCATCATCTACCACCTTTTCCAATACATAAAAATGACCATACTACAGAGCCTTGATCTTCTTACCAAAACCCTGTAGCCTCTCCTGATTCAATTGCAACCATACTCTATCTCCCACTCTAAATGTTCTCTCTGTTATGTGCTGGTCATGTCTAGCCTTGTACTTTTCTTGTGACTTATTTAGTGTTTCTTGTACTTGCAAATGGATCTGGATGATATTCTCAACATTTTTTTCTACTTTTAATGCATCTCCTGTGAGGTCCTCTCTCACTCCTCCTTGCCGTCCATATACATCATCTAAGGGTGAAGGTGGAAAATACCCAAAGAAAGTTCAAAAGGTCACTTACCAGTAGAAGTATGGACTACTCTGTTATAAGAGTGTTGAATATAGATCAAATTTTCATCATAGGTCTTCGAATGCTTCTGATTGTAACCCCTGAAAAGATACACCAAAGTCCCGTTGACTACTTCTAGCTGCCCATTTGACTGTGGATGGAATACTGTAGAACTCTTCAACTTAGTGTCCATCTTTTTCCAAAATGTAGTCCAAAATTCATTGAGAAATATGGTATCCCTATTTGAGATGATGCTCCTTGGTATCCCAAAGTGCACCCAGACCTGTTCAAAGAACAAGTTTTCTTCTTCCTGTCCCTTGATGGTATTTTTACAAGGAATGAGAATGCAAATATTGTTGGACCTGTCAACTACCACACATAAATAGTCATGTCCCTTCCATGTGATTGGTAATCCTCCCACAACATCCATAGATATTCTTTCCCAAGGTTAAGTGGGTATAGGTAAGGTATGGTATAGATGATGAACTACTACCAGGTATTACCCACAGAATGACCTTGCTCTCAATTTGCTGTTGAATAAGCCTGCAATGAAGCTATCTAAGGATCTTCATATCCTTCTCAAACATAAAGGCATCCAATTATTCCTATCATGAACCTTTGTCTAAACCCCATTTGTCGATCACACTTGTGGATCGAATAATTGATATCATTCTCCCTGAGTTCATTTCTAGTTTAATTCAAATTCTGCTCCTCTTTGGTGGACTAAAACCTTTACAAATATTCAAAAATAATAAACTTAATTTTCAGTCCTTAAAACTAGTGTAGGGAGATTGAATAAGGCTTCTAGTCCTTATAATTATTCAATTTTAACCCTACACCAGGAATTCATACAACTAGACCTCGAAACCAAGGCTTGTCACAAAAGTGCTTATAACTATTCATGTAACTGGAGGCTGGAAGCAAGGCTTAGACCCAAATGTGTTTATATATATAACCGATAGAATTATGCCTCAAGGCACTTACCTATCCACATTTACCTCGGCTATGACCAAAGGGTAATCCTTAGACACATTTTTGCATTTGTAAAAGCTAGTTTTAAAACTCACTGAGAGGAAACATGAGATATTATGGGTCTAACACGGGTTTATCCTAGTGTAATTGGTTTCACTTCATCGCAAATTGGAGTTGCACTTAATCATCGATCTTTTTTAAATGCGAATGCTTTGACGACTATCGATATCGTTCCAACCTGATCCGACAATTGATAATACACCAAGATTAATGACATAGATATTACTCTGATTTTAGATCTAACGGTCCCATGATCTTCTCCCATATATCAACGGGTACTGTAGCCCTTCTTCTACCCTAAACACAATCTAATTTTCTATCAACTCTGGTGTATAATCGATTTTCCTCGATATGATTCATTGATCATAAATTTGATCAATGAATTCTACTTTTATCCCTCCATGACTTTGATGGGAACAAATGCAATCTAATTCAAGGATGGATATTATAAAACCTGCAACCTTGATTTTTCATCCAAAGACATGTTTTTTTTTCCACAGATTCTTCAGATATTTTTAGGACTTGCAAGATCTCAATCAAGACACCTATAATTCGATGTTAATCACACTCTCCTCATCCCAGAACTTACAATCACACCTACAAACCAATATATGTACATATATTTATGTGTAAAGGATCATACAAAGATAAGGGTTTGCACAATTAAGCTCTCTAACACTCGAAATAGAGTGTATCCTCTCTTCATTCATTAATTACACCATACTGTACATTGATTTACAAAACATCCTTTTATAACCTTGCCTAATTACATTCAGTAGGCCTCTCGTCTCTCTTTGGCCTAATTTATTCGATTAATGGCCTACCCCTTCATGCCTCCTAGGATTACAATTAAAATTAGGAGGATTTTGAAAAAATTAAGTTCAAATCCTGTAAATCCTCCAAAAATCCCTAAGGATCCTCTTAGATCCAAAAACCTCTCACTCAACTCCTATATCAAGGATCTCTAGATCCATAAATCTCTCAAGAAAACCTCAAAGATATCTAACTCACTCAACCCTCGTGATCTGATCTAACAAGGAAGATTTAACTACATAATTGCAATTCAATAAAAACCAATTCAAAACATCATAGAACTCCTTAAAACATAGGAATTTCAATAATCAAACAATCAAACTTAATTAGGGAACCCATTCCCTTAGTAAACTCAAGACCCCTTAGGTCTTGTCAAATGAGCTAGGTTTTGGAGCCATATTTCTCCTACATATGAATCATAAGGAAGAAAAATGTTCATGATATACTGATCATGATTTCCTTTACTTAAATCCCCCTATATCCAATATTCTGTTATGTTGTTGTCCACTCATTCTGCTGCAACATTTTCTTCCTCTACTATTTTGCCGCATTGTTTACAACTTTCCAGGATCCCATGTCTTTCTTTGCTTCTTTCTCACAACTTTTCTGATGAAATCTCCTTTAGTACACAATAACTTGTGACTGACTGTTCCTCCAACTACATGACAACTCTCTCTTGTTACCTTTTCAATTAGTTCCCATATTTCTTCCATTCCTTCTAGCTCTGTTCTTTGCTGGTAGACATCACGGGCATAAGGTATATGTTGCGAGTTTTCACTAAATATTTGTATGACCACTGCCATTAATAGGTATTCATTCCTCTTCTAATCCTCAACAAAAGTATGCATCCGATTTTTCATATCCTTAAGATGCAAATTAAATCTACATGATTGGTCCAATAAAGTATGTTCTTGGATTTGGTTCAAATGACAGATTTTCCACAAATAGTTTATACCTTTAGACAAGGTTCTTCTCCACTCATATTCAATACTATCATTGTTTATTGTCACTCTAAAAATTCCTATACTTGCATCCTTATAGTTTTACATAGCCAATTCCAATATTTCTTCAGTTGAAACATCCTCAAGCCAACTTGTTGCTTCATCTTTAGCAGCTACATTCCTTGAACTTGCATATCTTTCCTTTTCACTGATTAAATGAGACCATGTTGTATATTTTATTGACATGAAAAAATTATGAATCTGTCTACCTTCACATCCTTTGACACCTGCAGACACAAACCATTCATTAGATTTAAAAATATGAGACTTTTGAGTCTCTTTAGATACCTCTAACATCCCTCCTCCATGCAACATGAAAGTATTCAAACCATTTACTAGATCTTCCTCTGATTTCTTCATTATGGTGGTCTCTCTTCTGACATCATCATATTCAATGTATGTATACCCATACTCAATCAAAATTTCCTCAACTTCAAGTTACTTTCTAGAAATAAAAATTCTTCTATTTTGGGAATCTCTTCTAGAAATAAAAACTTTTCTACCACCTCTTCCAGAAGTTTCATTTCCTCTTCAAAATGTATTATTATATTTTTCAAATTCTCTTCATCTCTTCTTGGAATAGAATTTGAGTTCTTCCGTCCTTCATCTTACTCCATCTTCATGATAGTTTTAGATGGCTGTCCACTATCTACAACCACACACAAATGGTCAATTTTAAAAATATAAGGCTCTCTAGACTCATTTGACCCCTCTATATGCATGTCCTCATGTTGATAAGAACTTTCCAAGTAGTTCATGGGACTTTCAAAAAATATCTCTTCAACATCCTCATATTCATCTTCTCTAAAGAATACTCCCTGTTTAGTTTCATATAGGCAAACATTCATCTCATACTCAGTTGCTCTGAGTTCTCTCTTCAATTTAACATACATATTCTACCTTAACTTTTCCTACAAGAAATTCCATTTTACCTTCTCCTTCTTCATGGTCCTTCCATACCATTCGTCTTCCACATATCCCTCTAGCATCATCATCACTATACTAAGCTGCTCTTTCATCTCAGCAATTTCTTTGTCAAGCTATTCTTGACTCATCCTCTTTTCTTTACTATTTAACTTGGCATTCACTTTCCTCTTGTTGTGACTCCTATGATGACCATAAATAATCACATTCTCATTCGTCCATGGACTCTCCTCGCCCACCTATGAGATGAAACAAGACTTTCCAATCTCTGTAACAAGCCTTCCACTTGTTGCTAGTACCAAGTAATTCTCTTGGTATCCTCTTGGTTCTTTGCAGTAGAACCTCTTTTTAGCACTCCCTGCTCCTCAACTTCCAACTCTGTCAATCTTATGAAATTCAAACTGCTCACCTTCACTTTCTCTGAGAAATTGTGCTGTTCTCCCTTATCAACAATATACCTTGTTGTCTTTGCCACAAGCTTCACTCTGTTATAGCTTCCTTGCTGTGCAAGTTTGCTATCATCTCCAAAATAAAAACATAATATATCTTAGAACAAAATCAAATCATGAAACATACTTGAGAGATCTTCTCCAGGATCTCATTCCTCAATATTTCTTCTGTCTGGAACTGCTAATTAGATTTCAAATCTGAACTCAGTTTCATTTCTTCCTCTGTTGGCTGTTATCTGTAACTGTACAAATCCTTCCAATGATTCCATTCTTTCAATCTTCCTTGGTTGGAATAATCAACTCCAAATCTGAAATCACGCTTCTACTGTGCACTCTGCAACTCTGTTCATTTCCATTGCTCGAATTATCTTTAACCTCTGTAAAGAAAATCGATTTTATTCCTTCTCCTCTTCAAGAGCACACCAACTCTCTAAAATCCTCAAAAATAATCTCCTGAGATTAAATTAAACAAAAAATTCAAATTCCTGTCCTACTCTTACTTTACCTCCAAGAGAAAATTTTCTAATTCTTTGTTTGTTGTAAATTTGCTTGCCCATACAACCAACCATCCAACTTCTCAATCTAAAACCCAAATATCTTACTCACTATGATACCAAATGATGACCTACTACCAGGTCTTACCCACATAATGGCAAATGTTTCTCAATTTTTTGTTGAATATTCCTGCAATGAAGCTATCCAAGGATCTTCATATCCTACTCAAACACTAAGGCATCCAATTCTTCCTATCACCAACCTATGTCTAAAACTTAACCCCATTTGTCAATCACACTTGTGGATCGACTAATTGATCTCGTTCTCCCTGATCTCGTTTTTGGTTCGACTCAAATTTTTCTCCTCTATGGTGGACTAAAACCTTTACAAATCTTTTTAAATAATAAAATTCATTTTCAATCCTTAAAAACATTGTAGGGATCTTGAATAAGTCCCTAAGTCCTTATACTTATTCAATTTTAAATCTACACAATTAATTCATATGACTAGACCTTGAACCACGGCTTGCAACCAAAGAATTTATAACTTTTCATGTGACTGGATGCTGGAACCAAGGCTTAGACCCGAAGAAGTTTATATATATAACCGACAGACTTATGCCTCAAGGCGTGTACCTATCCTCATTAACCTCGAATGTGACCAAAGGCTATTCCTTAGATACCTTTTCTCATTTATCAAAGATGGTTTTAAAACCCCTTGAGAGGAAACACGAGATATTATGGGGCCGACATGTGTTCCTCCCAATGCAATTGTTTTCACTTCATCAAAATTGGAGTTTCACTTAATCACTGATCTATTTGAAATGCAAATGATCTGATGACCATCGATTGTGTTCCAACCTAATTCAATGATCGATAATACACCGAGCATAATGAAATATATCTTACTCTGATTTTAGATATAACGGTCCCATTCTCTTCTCCCATAGATCGACAAGTACTGTATCCCCTCTTCTACAATGAACACTTTCTAATTTTCTGTCAACTCTGGTGTATAATTGATTTTCCTCGATATGATTCATTGATCATAAATTTGATAAATGAATTCTACTTTTCTCCCTCCATGACTTCGATGGGACCAACTGCAATATAATTCAAGGATGGATATTAGAAAACCTATAACCTTGGTCTGTCATCGAGAGACATGCTTTTTTTTTTTTCCACAGATTCTTCGGATATTTTTAGGACTTGCAAGATCTCAATCAAGACACCTATAATTCGATGTCAACCACACACTCCTCATATTGGAACTTACAATCACACCTGCAAACCAATATATGTACATATATTTATGTTTAAAGGATCATACAAATGTAAGGGTTTACACAATTAAGCTGTCTAACACTTGAAATAGATTGTATCCTCTCTTCATTCATTAATTACACCATACTATACATCGATTTACAAAACATCCTTTCCTAACTTCGCCTAATTACATTGAATATGCCTCTCCTCTCTCTTCGGCCTAATTTATTCGATTAATGGCCTACCCCTTTATGCCTCCTAGGCTTACAATTAAAATGAGGAGGATTATGAACAAATTAAGTTCAAATCCTATAAATCCTCAGCCAATCCCTAAGGATCCTCTCATATCCAAAACCCTCTCACTCAAATCCTATATCAAGGATCTCTATATGAATAAATATCTGAAGAAAACCTCAAATCTCTCTAACTCACTCAACCCTTGTGATATGCTCTAACAAGGAAGATTTAATTACATAATTG
>JASDQU010108279.1:61596-99975 GCA_032191745.1 Picea mariana
AGGATGATCCCACTAAATCATGAAAGTGAGTAAGATCCAAACCATTCGGATGCCACCTCACCATGGAAGTTTCTCCTTCTAGAAGATTCGAGAAAACACTCGTTTTTCCCACGTCTAAGAATTCTCGCACCCTGCCTATAGAGCAACCTGGGAACCTCTCGCAACCCAGCTATGGTGAAACCTGTGAGAATTAGGCATTATTGCACCCTACCTATATAGAATCCTGTGAACATCCTCTTTAATAGGGTTTTTACAAAGGAAATTGCAACTTCTTTTCTCATGAAAAGTTCTTCTCCCCTCTTTCTTCAGGAAGACAAGCCACTGACCCCTCTGAAGGAAAAAGATAGGTTTACATCATTAATGGTCATAGGGATGACAAAAATAATGTTTAACAGAGAGCCCCCCGAAGTATGAAGTTAGAACAGAGTGATAGCTGAAATACTTTGTTGAGTGTGTGTAGGGAACAAGGAATAGTCGGTCGAAAACCTGCCAACAAACAAGAAAATACAGTACAATAATACATCATCACTAAGGTAGGCATTCCCATACTCAGAATAGAAATGAATCAGAGCATAAATGCCAACATGCGAATATACATGCCAAGTAAGACAAGTCATGGCCACCAAACATACACTGTGGATCCATGCTAATATGACTCAAATATGAACATAGCCACCAAAAATACACTGTGGATCTATGTGTTAAAGACTCAAATTTGAACATAGCCACGAGACATACAATGTGGATATATGCAATAGTACAAACTGAATATACTCCAATGCAACCTGAATCTGTCAGAAAAGATCCAGGGTCTTCATCTCCACCACTCTATAGTATGAATCTAACCATGTGAATGCATGTGTCAAAGTGGAACATGGTAGAAACCACTTGATTACCGGTCATTAGTGAATACCGTTAACAAGTGCAAGGGAAATCACCATTAATGTTAATGAATCCCAAGGTACACTAGTACAATCCAACGAATCTGAATTAATGAGCTGAAGTCAAACACTCAGAGGAATATCCCGATCAGAGGTCAATAATGAAAACCCATTGTCGAAAGCGAGGAAACCTTCCATTGAGGCATGCAAGTTCCAAGATACCAATTGGTTTCTAAGTCTAATTCCTGGATATTGAGTTGAAGTCGATAGGAAAAGACTCGTCATAGGAGGGCCTTAATGTATCCCCCATGAAACAAGTAACAATATTTGATGTACATCAGAGTAACAAGTGATTCAGGACTGATTCAGGGACGACCGACGCAATAGAAGGCTTAAGGACTATAGAAATGGCCGACGCAATAGAAGGCTTTCCAGGTTGAACATCTCTTTGAACACATTGACGACATGACAACTGTCCTGGGAAATACTGACTCAACAACATGGATCATAGACCAATTTTTAATATTATAAGGAGTATGATCAAGAGACGAGAGAATTTTCCAACCTAGACACAAAGCAAGTGAAAGGGTGTCATGTTAAAAAGCGACTCTTCCATGGAATACAGGTTTAGACACATTTCTTTCCCAATTTCCCCCCCACCATTTCTGGCGAGTACCTCTTTATTTTTATAGAAGCTTGAGGAGGATAACATATTCTTGTAATGTAAGCTCATCCTTCAGATGAGTCCCTCAGAGTATGTTTAACGAACCCTAGGAAGGAGTGGTTCGATCCCACATGGGCCTTTCAATGTTTGTTTTATGAGTCCAAAGAAAGAAAACTCAGGGGTTTTTCATGTTTAGAGAGTTTGAAAAACACTTAAAGAGAACTCTCTCAATTCCTTTTTCGTAAAGTAGTCTGATGAGACCGAAAAATAGATTAACTACTGCTCAACAGACGTTTTCTTCAAATACTTTAACGAGCATGAAAAGAACAAGATCGCTCGGCAATCTTTTCATGTTTAGAGAGTCTGAAAAGAGCTTAAAGGGAACTTCAGGGGTTCCTTTTTCGTATAACCTTTATGAGTCCGAAAAAGTGATAAAAGTATACTCGGTTACATTCTCACGTATTTACGAGCACAAAAAAGAACAAAGACTACGCTCGAGATTGTTTTCACTTTTACGCAAGCTTTAAAACAAAACAAAACTGTGCTTGTGATAGATTTTATTTTTACAAAATCTTAAAAACTAAACAAAACTATGCTTGGACTTGGTTTCATCTTTACACAAGATTGAACCAACGAAAAACTATTCTTGAGGTAGGTGGTTTCATTTTTACAGAAGCTTGAACCAAAGGAAACTATGCCTGAGACATGTGGTTTCATTTTTACACAAGCTTGAACCATAGAAAACTATGCTTGGACTTCCCAATGCAAAACATAGGGATGGTTGGTACTTAGCCCCTAGTTTAAGGAGCTAGCGACTCAACTTCAGCATGAAGTCCAGAGGCTGAGGCAAATTCCCCCCAAGCTTCGTTTCATCCAACTGCAAAGGAGAATGAAATGAAGCTTCNATTTTTTAACGAGGTTGCCACAGAGACAAAAAAACTATCCTCGTAAGTGGTTTCATTTTTTAATGAGCTTGAAATCAGAAAACCATGCTCAAAGACCTCTATTTCATTTTTTAACGAGGTTGCCTCAGAGACGCAAAAACTATCCTCGAAAGTCTCTCTTCTTGATCATGGATTCCATGAGGACAATGCTCCAGAATGACACCATGTCAAGGGACAAAACTCAGTCATGGCTTCCAAGAGGTCTTCACTCGAAGGAAGAAACAAACTCTGGAAGGACACCATGTCGACTGTCGCGACAGAGGTAAATAGATCAGGCTCTAACAACCCTATCAAAGAGTTCACCATGTCAACTACTGGATCTAAGTCATCGAAAGTTGAAGCTATGGGCGACAACGCCACATAATTGACTTGTGGCAGGGGCGATACCGTCTACATATAAGAACCATTTAGGGAGGCAATCCAGTCAGGGTCAATGAATGAAAGTTGATCAATATTCACAACTCGTCCATCGTGAGGGAAAGATATCACACGAAAAAGAGTAGACACAATAGCTTTCATGGCATAGACATAATCTCTCCCAAGGAGTAAAGAAAAATCCAAGGGGTCTTGGACAACGATAACATCAATAAAGACAGTTTTCCCTCGCAAAGTTACAGGATACTAATGAAGGGTCCCTAAAGGTTGACTGGTTCTTCTGTTAAAAGCTAACAAATTCTGTATAACCAGGGCAAGCTGAGGACAACCCAAAGCTTTCCAAGCAAAAGAGGACAAAATGCTAATGGACGCACCTTCATATACCAACATCTGAGGAAGGTCCTGACCACAAACTTGCACTTTAATCTGGAAAGGAATGTGAGAGGGAAGATGAGGTCTAGTTCGCCCACCCCAATTAAAAAGGATGGCCTCATTACTTGGAGGGGGTTTCACGGGAGAAGGAGGAATACCCCCCGACACGACAGAGTCTATATCAACGAGAAAAACATGGGCAATATCAAGTTTACTCTCGAGTGGGAGAGTAGGATCGACCGATGATGGGATCAAATCGACCATGCAGACACTCTTTAGAGGAAGAGTGGGATTGACCGATGATGGGATCGAATCAACCACTTTGGCACTGTTCGGATGAAGGGTGGGATTGACCGAGGAAGGGACTAGATTGGTCACTTTAGCACTCGTCAAAGTAGGAGTGGGATTGACCGACGACAGAACCAGATCAACCACTTGGGTTGCATTCTCCAAGGGGAGAATGGGGTCGACAGGTGGAAATGGATCGACCACTTGGGTGATACTCTCTAACGGGAGAGTGGGATCGACCGAAGATCGGATCAGATCGACCGCTTTAGTTTCACTCTCTGAGGGGAGAGAGAGATTGACCAAGGATGGTATCAGATCAACCACTTTGTCAACTGGTGCAATTAAAGACGTGACCAGATTGACGACATGATCAATCGGATTTATCGACGGGGGAACCAGATTGATCATTCCATCAACTACAGGTGGGTTGAGAGAAAGCTTGCGATAAGAAACTAGAAGTTGAGGCTATGAAATAGTCATGTCTTCCAGGAATTTTGAGGTTTCGTCCATACGAGGGAAAAGGTGAGTTAGATGACTCCCTTTGCATAACATACACGGGAACTTGACTCTACTTTTCTTCTTCCCAATGGTATCATGACTAGTTGACGGGAGGTCATCAACATGTTGTTCAGAGTCTAGCAACATGGGTTGGTTAGGGTGTGTAGACCATACTTCTATAACCTTGGATACACCAGGGAAATACTTAAGAAGATGGCTACCCTTACAAAGCTTGCAAGGGTACTTGGGCTTAGGAGTTGTTTGGGTGATCTTGACATCATCAACACTCCCAACACAATTAACAGTAACTGGTTGTTTTCCAACATGTTTGACAGTGGTTGGAGGTTTTGAACCTTGCTTATATTTCTTCTTCTTAATATTTATTTTCTTCTTCTTCTTATTCACCGGGTTACTAGCTTCAGAACTTTCACTCGACAAAGAAGATGAAACAGAAGGCAACCTTGCAAGCGAAGAAGGCGAAGAAGACCTTGCTAGTGAAGAAGGTGAAGGATCAACATGAGGTTGATGCTCTTGGGGGGAAGTGCTTATGACTGAAGCACTAACAACATCTGGGATTACCTGAGTGGAAAACAACCATATCGGTAATTCAATAGTGAGACCTGGAAGGCTCAAAGTAGCAATGTGAGGAGGACCAATGTTTCCATAAGAAGGAAAAACAAAAGGTTCCCCTGGAGCAGAGGTCCCTTCATTGGTCATTCCGGGAACTAACACCATTAAATAAATATCCAATCTAGAGTCCTCTAGGGAAAACAAACAACACACGCTAAAAATCTAGTAAGCAAGCAAGAAAACAAAACCTTCTCACAATGAACGCACTAGTTGGTGATGAAATCCAATGTCGTGGGAACAAAGTAAGAAGGGGATGAGATAGAGTGGGTGGAAAAGTTACATTGAAGACCTACTTAATGGACTTACACCCTGGTGCAATCTCCCACACATAATCATGGGTATACCCTCCAATGAGCCCGAGTGAGTTTGGCCAACGTCGATTCCAGGTACCATGAAGACTTGCCCCTCCACAGTCACCTTGTGTAAAGAGCCTAAATATATAGGCCTCTAAGGTTACCAATCACTACAACGATGCCTGGGGAAACAATTGACAGTTCGATCCACGTGCAAGGGCAGGGTATCTAGCCCGAAATCAAATTGAAAGGCTTCCACTCGTCATTGTGGGTATACCTCTCAAGCGGCCCCATAATATACACAATCTCTACACCAAGACCAACAAAACAGGGTGAGTAACTCTGCCAGTCTTAATGCGACCTCGTGTTTGACCCTTGTGTTAGAAGGGCTTCCCAGGATAAAATGTAGTAAGTGGATTTAACTCTCCCTATCACAAGATACTATGTTTGTTTGTAGCTTTGGAAAGTTATCTTTCACACCTATTCCAAAGCCCTACGACTAATCCAATGTAGGTTTGCTACCAGAAAAGATAAAAATGTCTAATCAGTTTTTATATGCACTTTATTTTATGGATTTTGTTACTCAAAAGGAAAATGGCGTGAACAATATGGTGTTTTGACCAAATCAAAATTAATGCAAAGAGATGAAGATGCAATCTTTTCATTTCGATGAAAGCTATGCTACAAGAAGGAGAAAATATTTATCATTCCTATATGCACAATGTCCCAAAATCTTAAACTCATCAATATCAAGATTCTCAAGAAATGAGAAAAAGGTATTGTACACCAATGCAGGATTCATGCCCCCCCCCCCCCAGTCATGAGGGGGAAAATTTTTCAGAATTTAAGACCAAAAAATGCCAAGAATCATGCAATTTCGCTACTTCAAATGAAAGGATGCCCCCAATCTAATATAAAGCAAGAAATTAAATTTTTTTGTTTCAAAAATTTCACTAAAAGCAACAATGAACTTTGTTAAAACAAAGAAACCCAAACTAAATTTTTTCTTTTAGAGCGAACTATTCAGAATAAATTTGATCTTTCCCTAAACAATTCTAAAGAAAACACACACTTTGTAATTGAAAGACACTCAAAGAAAGAGACTAATCCTTTAAAACCAAACAAAGCAAAGATGGATAAAAACAACTCAAAGAATGTCAAGTAGACTGTAAACAGATCAATATAGGGTCCAAAAAATCAATCCAGCTGATCAAAGCAAAACTGGGTCATCAAAACATGACAAGACCCAATCCAAAAAAGTTTACAAACAAGTTCGCAGCCTAGAAGTAGAGTACAGTGCGAGAATTAGGTATTCTCGCAGGCTAGACACTGGTAGGGCGCGAGAAGTTCGCACTGGATATAACAACAGGGTGCAAAAATCAATGGTTTTTGTAGGCTGTAGAGAGGTACACTGCAAGAATGTCTGTAATCAAAGAAATTTTTGAAAAAGGACAGGGAATCTAAGCGAACTTCTAGATCCAAAGAGTTTGGATGGATGTCCCACAAACTTAGAAACCAGAAAACAAGCAATCAAAGGAAGGGAAACTAGACTAACTAGGAAACAATCCGTTCCCCAATACAGTCACCAATTTTGTTATAGGATAAATCAGTAGGTGCAGACACTAACTGATCTCCCTAGATCGACCTAGATCTAGAACAAAACACACCAGAACATGACGCTTTCCTTAAGTTTTAGATATTGAATTTACTAACTAAAGAGGGATAGGTGACATACTGTTTAAACACCGCTTCCTCTCTCTATCGCCATCTTAGCTCCATTCCAACACTCATACATTGATGATCCTACAANTGTATGTGATCAAGGAATCATACAATAAAACACAACAAGCTTTATAGGAAAGAATCATATTACTGTATCATATTAAATGTGAAAGAGAGATTACAACCATGGCCTTGATGTCATAAGGTCCCTTCCAACTGTCTTTCATTTCCCACACACTTCTTGCTCCAAGGATTCTAAGAGCATAGATCTGATAATATTCACAATCTATCTTGACAAAGGCAAAACTCAAAGACACTCCACCCAAGCTAATAATTCCAAGCCAAATCCAACTTAGCCCTTCTCCATGAGAGCTCCTCTCCTTTTATAAGTTGAAGAGGATAAGGTGAGGAGGTTAGGATGATCCCACTAAATCATGAAAGCAAGTAAGATCCAAACCATTCGGATGCCACCTCACCATGGAAGTTTCTCCTTCTAGAAGATTCAAGAAAACGCTCGTTTTTCCCATGTGTAAGCATTCTCGCACCCTGCCTATAGAGAAACCTGTGAACCTCTTGCAACCCAACTATGGTGCATCCTGCAAGAATCGAGAATTCTCGCACTCTACCTATATAGCAACCCACAGACATCCTCTTTAATAGGGTTTTTACAAAGGAAAATGCAACTTCTTTTCTCATGAAAATTTCTTCTCCCTTCTTTCTTCAGGAACTCAGGCCACTGACCCCTCTGAAGGAAAAATATAGGTTTACATCATTAACGGTCATAGGGATGATGAAAATAATGTGTAAAAATATGCTAGAAGGTTATTACTCTATCCAAAATTTTTATGACAATGAAAAGATCACCTTCATGCTCCTTAAATCCCTTCCCCATGTTAAAGCTTGGTGGGAAGGTTATTGGGAGAGGTACACCGCAAATGAATCTACACCATTTGGGAGAGAATCCACTTGGGAAGATTTTGTATATTCCCTAAAGGAGGATTTCTACCCTATTAGAAACTATGATGACCAGTACATGAGATGGATTACTCTACGTCAGAAATGAGGCCAGAGGTGTCGGAGTACACTGATATATTTTATACCTTGCGCTCAATTATGGGTATCAAAGACTTTGAGAAACACCTGGTTTTTAAGTACCATAGTGGTATGCATAGATACATACAAACAAAGATGGATTTATTGGGAATATCCTCACTGGGAGTTTCTTATCAATATGCAGTAAAAAATGAACAGAAATTCAAGCAGTAGAGTAAGCGATATTTCGGTTTTCAAAATGCGCCACAAAAAAAGCATGGAAAAGTCAACCCTAACTCACATAACGAAGTACATATCAGCAAGGAAGGCCAAAATCAAGAGATATAGTACAAGATTCAAGAAACAAAGGGTAAAGAGAAGTTTAATAAAGGCATCTGAAAGTGGTGTGAGTTCCACAAAATCCCTTGGCACAACACCGGTGAATCTCACTCAAAACAATCATTGTGGCCGAGATCAAAGTAAAAGAATAAGAACCTACCTCAGAATTTGATTCATAGCACCATAAAGGGAAATACATCATTGATGCAGAATCCATTACTACCATTGTGGCCACAACAATACAACTAGAAGAACTAGAGGAGCTTGAAGAGGAGGAGCACCTGTTCCACTCGCATATGTGGGTAAAGGGAACTCCACTACATTTCATTATCGATAGGGGGAGTCATAAGAACCTGATATCAACCAAGGTTGTAAGGATATTGAAGTTTCTAATGATGTCACACCCCAAAACATACACCATCAAATGGTTGATCCATAGACGAGACATCCGTGTCAGTCAACACTGTCGCCTATCCTATGGCACCAAGCCCTTCAAGGATGAGGTAGTGTGTGAAATTTCCCCACTTGAAGTCTATGATGTTCTTTTAGGACAACCATATATGTGGAAAAATCACACTATCTATGAATCTTAACCCCACAATGTTATTTTTACTCTGGGATGTAAACTCTACAAGGTACCATAGGTAGCTCCGACTATTTCCACTTCATTGATCTTGGAAAAAAAATTCCACAAAGTAATCTCTCAGACCACAAATTTTTCCCTCTTCATGATCTAGTCAAATGGTGAACAAGAGGTCATTACAACTGCAACCCAAGACATTTCTACCCAACAGAAGAAAGTCAACAAGATTGTATAGGATCACAAAGAGAATGCGATTCTTCCATATGTTCAACATAACTCTATTGGCCATGACCCTTTTCAGGTGTGCTTGGGGTTCCAACTATTATTCCCCATTGATATAACTCTTCTTGTTGCATCTTGATTGAGAGAGTATTGCCACACTCAAACCAAGGAATATCATGCATCCATATCTGTTGAACATATTCAACACCTCCAATAGGTTCATGACATCCTTCCACATGCAAAGTACAAGAAGGAAATTTACTTCAAAAAGGAAAGCAACTTACCAAGGTTCAGATTCAATAGAAGTTTCCCCATCTCTCGAGGGAACTTTATGCAATGGGGAATATTCTTCCTAAGGGGGGAGGAATGATCCAGGTGGATCTTGGTGGCCATCCACCTTTTCCATTGAATCAACATTTTGAGCCTATGGTTTTGATAAACCATAATATTCACCCATTTGATGGGGAATGCAATGTAATATCATATTCATTTGTTAATTACAGACATCACGTAATGATTTCCTAGTGGTCTTATGTACATTCCTACAACATAACGTTAATGCACCAGATCCCATTAGAACTTTGAAGTTAAGTGTGCTTGGTCTAGTGTAGTATTGGGATGGGTGACCGCTTGGGAAGTCCTAATGTTTTACATTCCTATGAAATTTTATAAATTGAGATTAATTTATCCCATATGCATCATGGGAATTGTTCTCCTCTCACTCTCTGTTGTCCCTTGATGAAGTTTTGAGGATCCTTGGTTAGGTTTGAGCTACTTTTGGGACTTCGATAGGCTATCAAAGATGGAGCGCAAGTCGAAGCAGAGATCATGGGATCTCGACCCCTTTTTAGGGATTTTTTGGTTTTGGGCTTATGTAACGGGTATGTGGATGTTGGCCCATGGGTTTATCCATGTTTAGGCCTCTTTTGTAATGTATAAATATAAAACTAGGTGATGTAAGTAAGTGTGTGTGTGTGTGTGTATGTATGCTAAGTGCAGATGCATCTACGTGATGCTAGGTGCTAAGTGCAAGTGGTGAGTGTCATTGCTTTGTGCATACTATGTGAGACTTGCAAAGCTAAGTGAAAGTGATTGTAAGAGACTGTGAAAGGCTTTGTACTGTAACTCGAGGAAGGAGGATCTAGCGAAGTGCACATATATCCTGTCCTATGCGGAGTAAGATATCAAGGCTTTGTGCATGTAGCTGATTGATTGAAGATAATAAAAAAGAAGAAGAGTTGGTGGACGTAGCCCCAGGGTGGGGGTGAAGCACGTATATCCTGTGTTATGGTTGCTTTGTGCTTTATGGTTTCCCTCTTGTTTATGTGATTAAATGCTTAGTGCACTGATATATGCTTAGAATAATCTAATATGATAGCTCAATGCTGAATAATGTGAATGAATGCTAGATCTGATCTATGTTGATGTGCTTAGTGCTTGATTATATTGGATCTATGTAAATACTGCGTTGCTCTTGTTGGCATAGCGACATACACAGTGTTCAGGATCCAGGAGCACACCAACAAGCCCTAATTACTGGCCCTTTCGGAAACACTTGTGAAGCAGATGCAGTCTCACCTGAAGTAGCTATGGGGGGTTGCAGGACAGGGATGTCTACAACCAAAGGGAATACCAAGTGGATCTATTACAAGAACAACAAAACATCTATATATCAAATCCTAGCCCAGATCTACTTCGCACAACTATCTGTCAAATCTAACACAGTAAAACAATAGAAGCATATAAAATGATAGAGAGCACAACATCAATCACACACAACAAAAGATATATGTGGTTCACCCTCTCTCTAGGGATACGTCTACAAAATTGTACTTTATGATATATTAGGATGAAAACATATAGTTCTTATCTATGCTCTTAGCTAGCAGATCTTCTCTCTATTTCTCTCCCCTCCCTGCGCACCCAGCTGCAGGGTTGATCTTCACACCCACCTGAAGATCTTACAATACCAGAAGGCTCTCGCACTCAACACTTCTCTCTCACATAGTAGTACTCGCTTAATCATACAATAACAATGAACTCTCAACCAACTTAGCACCAACCCAACCCTGGTCCTTTAGACCTTTATTTATACATTACAATCTCTCACCGACATCCTTAGGTCAAGACCTAAGTCTCAAAACCCTAGATACCAAAACCCTAGGTGTCTAAAACCCTAGGTCAACTTGACCCACATTTCCAGGGCTTCGCCAACTTGTCTTTCCTTCCTTCTCACGCAGTGCTCTAAAGCATCCAACGATGGATTTTTCCACTTGCTGAGTTGTCCACAATCCTTCTTCCTTGCTGATCTGTCATCCTCGATATCCTCGTCCAACGACTTTATTTCTCTTACTTCGGTCTGTATTTTCTGCTCTTTTTCTCACTTCAACCCAGTATCAGTCACTGTGTCTTCTGCGTAGTTCACATTTTTCCTTTTCTCCCTTAATCTTCGCTTGATTCCATAACCAAGGGCCAACGGGCCCCAAACACTCACTTTTGACTCATCCCAAGCCACTTCAGGTCTAAAATTTCTATTTCATTTCCACTTTAGACTGCGTAGGGCAGCCTGTGATTTCATCTCTATTCCTCCCTTCCTTCCTTGTTAAGACTGTCTTTTCTATGTCAGGTACCCAGTTTCAACTACACCTGGTACCTAGACCCTTTTCCTTTTTCTTTTACTGAGAGTTGCGAGGCATCTGGTTGTCATAATACAATTTCAACTGACTTTCATTCACCAAACCTTCCTTCCATTCCCTAGTCAAAGTCTTCAACTACACAACTCCTCCTTCTGTAACAAGGCAATCTCATATGACCCAAACCAATGCATCCTGAACTTCCCTAGATGCTTCATGAACTCACTGTCATATAATAATACCAAATCACCTTACTTAAATGCCTTTTTCTTAATGTGTCTGTCATGGTAGGCCTTCTCTCTTTCCTTCTGTACCTGCTGGTGAAATCCTGCAATAAATCTGTCTTCTTCTAGTTCTTCCAACTATGCAAGCCTCTCTTGCACAATGCCAGTGTCATCCATATCTGTAAAGGATGAAATTATCAGACTAGGAACCAAATATTCCATGGGTACAACTGCTTCTAGACCATAGACCAATTTAAAGGGGGTCTGCATGGTCAGTTTCTTGCAAGTGGTTCTATAGGCCCATAATACTTCTGGTACTCTCAAATCCCAATCATCCCCATTCACACTGCATATCTTTTTCAGTGTTGTCTCTAAGATCTTATTGAATGCTTCGACTGTCCCATTTTATTGTGGATGATAGCGCATGATCTTCTGATGGTGAACTTCAAATTCCTAAGTCAAGGCTTCAATAGTCTTGTTAATAAAATGTGTGCCTTGATCGCTCATAAGGATCTTTGGGCATCCAAACCTGGTTATGATATCATCAAATATGAAGTGCGCAACTGTAGTTGCACTATAGTCCTTAACTTCTCTTGCTTTAGCCCATCTGGTCAAGTAATCTGTCGCAGTGATTATGTATCTTGCTCATGTGTGCTTTCGTGGTGGGTATATAGGTCCCACGAAGTCAATGGCCCATTTCTCAAATGCCTGCAAGGTCAACTACGACACTAAAGGAATGTCGCCTCTTTTGGATGGCTTCCCAACTCTTTGGCATACATCACAGGCCTTATAGTATTCCTTAGCATCTTTGTGTAGAGTAGGCCACCAAAGGCTAGCCCTAAGAATCTTCTGCACTGTTTCTATCCTTGCGTAGTGTCCTCCCATGATGCCTTCATGTGCTTCTGCGAGGATCAATGGTCTCTCTTCTTCCATAACACATCTTCTCAATATCTCATCAGGTCCCATCTTGTATAGTTGTCCAACTATAAGTGAAAAGTCTGTAGCACGCATTACTAGCTGTTTCTTCTGGGTGATTGTATATTCACTAGGTGCCATTCTTGTTGACAGGAACTGGATTATTTCTGCGAAGTGATCATCAATTTTTCCAATGGACAACAACTGTGCATTTGACAGTGTATCCTCCAAACTAGTAGGCTCTTCTCCATGTTCCAACCTTGACAAGTGGTCAGGACCTTTGTTCATTCTTCCTGGCTTAGCCACGATCTTGAAATCATATTCCTGAAATAACAGAAGCGATCTGCATATTCTCCCCCCCAACACTGGCTTGTTAACTAGGTATTTCAATGTGGAGTGATCAGTGAATATTTTAAAGTGTCCTCCCAGCAAGTAGTGGCAGAACTTCTGTAGCACATACACCATGGCTAATCCTTCTCGCTCAGTGGTGGTGTAATTAATCTCATCTGTTGATAGATTCCTGCTAGCAAAGGATAATGGGTGGTCGATGTCTCCAGCTCTGGGTTGTGCTAAAAGAACTCCTAATGCAATAGAAGATGCATCGACATGCACATGAAATTCCTTACTCCAGTTTGGGAAAACCAGAATGGGCACAATAACCATTTTCTGTTTCAATGTGTCGAAGCTCTGCTGGCATTCTTCTGTCCAGTGAAACTAATAGTCTTTCTTTAGAATCTTCTCCATGGGTGCTGTGATCTAATCGTAGCCCTTAATGAACTTCCTGTAGTATCCAGTATGTCCCAGTGTAGTGCACAACTGTTTGACAGAAGTAGGAGGGGGTAGATCGACTATAATGGAAATCTTGGATGGATCTACCAACAATCCCTGCTTACACACAATATGGCCCAGCAACACACCTAAGGGTGAAAAGAAGATGCACTTTTTCAGGTTCAAGGCAATCTGACATTGCTTGCATTTATCCAACATTAGTCTTAAACATTCAATATGATTTTGCAAAATGATGAAAACAATCAAATCATCGAAGTATGCTTCCAGAAATTGATGTAAAAAATCCTTAAACACTTCGACCACCACCGTAGAAAATATGGTTGGTGCATTCTTCAATCCAAATGGCATCATTGTATACTGGTAGGATCCCCATTCTATTGCAAATGTGGTGTTATGGCGATCTTCCTTGGAAATCTAGATCCGATGGTATCCTGAAAATCCACCTGTAAAAGAATATACCTCCTATCCTCCTACATTTTCTAACACTTCTTCAGTGAATGGTGTAGGGAATGGGTCATGCAAACATGCATCATTCACCTTCCTAAGATCTACATAGATCCTGATTTCTCATGTCTTCTTATCTTGTACCACCATAGGGATAATCCATTCTGATTCTTCAACAGTTTCTATGATTCCTGCTTCCAACATTCAGTGAAGCTCGATCTTCACTTTCTCCTTATATGTAGGGTTCAATCTGTAGGGTCTCTTTTTGACTGGCCTTGCATCTGGTTTCAAAGGGATCCTCATCTCTCCCATAGGCCCTTTAATTCCCTTCATATCAGTGAACTTGGTTGGAAACAAGTCCTGATATTCATGCAGTAATTCTGTGATCTTGTTAATAGTGGCAACATCCCAATAGTCTCCAACATTTGCAAGATTTGGTGTCTGTTTTGTTCCAATGTTGAATTTTTGGATTTTGATTGGCTGTCCAACAAAAGGTAGTTCGACTCCTGGTCCTTCTACATCTCTTTGGCCTTCTGTTTCTGTGATGTTCACATTCTTAGGATCATCGTCTTCAACAACATTGATATTGTAATAGCCTTTCAACTTCTGAAGAGGCATAGTCCATTCAACCTCTTCTTGCTCCAAAGAGAGGCTAGGTGCCTCCTTGAACACTTTCTGTCTTACAACCTATAATGCCTGATCTACTGTAGGATATTGGTTTTCAAACAAAAAGGTAGTTACAAAGTTCTGGGTCATACCTTCCCAATCTGCAGTGATGAGGCGCAGTTCTGCTTGAAGATACCGGTTGATGAGAGTTGTATAAAGTGTGTTAATGAATTTGTGCACCCACTGCTCTTGAGGAATGATGCTCCAGGTTTCCTCACAACTTCCCACATGGTCCTTCAAACAAATTTGACTTGTGTACCTAACTTCACATCCTTCTACTTGTTCTGAAAATTGCGCTGTCATCAAAGTGAAACATTATACCCAGTCTATAATATTTTTTTTTGTGCCCCCCAACATCTTGCTAGACTTGATTTCAGGGCCTCATTCATTGCCAACAATCTTTGTGGTAGTGGTACAATTTCTTCAAAGTCCAACAAGAATGCTTCTAAATGATTCAGACCATCAAAGGTGTGTAAGTTACTTACTGTTGTGACAATCCGTCGGATTTCCCTGGTTAATCTAGCACATCTCCTTGTAGATACTTTGTACATTTTGTTCTGCCAGTTCTCTAGGGCTTCTTCTGAATCCGATGAGCATGCACTGTCACTTTGCCAACTCAAATTCCCATCTGCTGTAGGATTAATGTAGTCCTGCTGTCTGGCTGTCAATTTGTATATGTTTTCTATTTCATATGTGTGGTCTTCTTCTTTAATGGGTTTTGTGTATCTCTAACCTTCATTGGGATCCAAAGGTGCAATGACCTTAAGGTCATCTCTTTCAAACATCGCCCCCCAACATCTTGCTAGACTTGATTTCAGGGCCTCATTCATTGCCAACAATCTTTGTGGTAGTGGTACAATTTCTTCAAAGTCCAACAAGAATGCTTCTAAATGATTCAGACCATCAAAGGTGTGTAAGTTACTTACTGTTGTGACAATCCGTCGGATTTCCCTGGTTAATCTAGCACATCTCCTTGTAGATACTTTGTACATTTTGTTCTGCCAGTTCTCTAGGGCTTCTTCTGAATCCGATGAGCATGCACTGTCACTTTGCCAACTCAAATTCCCATCTGCTGTAGGATTAATGTAGTCCTGCTGTCTGGCTGTCAATTTGTATATGTTTTCTATTTCATATGTGTGGTCTTCTTCTTTAATGGGTTTTGTGTATCTCTAACCTTCATTGGGATCCAAAGGTGCAATGACCTTAAGGTCATCTCTTTCAAACATCATTCTTATTTTATTTAAATCAACCACAGTGGAATTATTGAAAGCCCAATCAATTCCTAACAACGCAGGGTAAGGACAACTATCATCAACTATTTAAATCACCTCAAACTATGCAAACATCCTTGCTCCATCGATGTCCACAGGGACACGCTCTAGTCTTCCAAAGAGGATTACAACTTGTTTATTAGCCATCCTAACCCTGATAGAGGAATAGGTCAACTTCAGTTTTCCCATCAGTTCCCAGGTCTTCTTCGTCATGACATTGACCTCTGACCCTAAGTCGAGGACCACATAGTCTATATCGTACTCTCCAATCTGAGTATTAAGGTGTATTTATTTATTTTTCCTTATCTTCTTCGATAGTTGATGTACTACTTTATTAAAAAAAGGATCTACCCTTCCTATCTCATACTATCTGACCAAATTTTGTAGTTCTTGTATGAATTTTTCATCTTTAATCAACTCGAAACACATATACAAGAAACTGACAAGTTTGCTCACCTCTTCTCATTCTCTGGGCGAAGTAAACTGATCAAATGCCAGAGGTATTCCATATTCTCTTAATTCTATTCGAACCTTTGATGAAGAAGCCTGATCTCTTCCAAATTCCTTTCTTGCTTCCCCAAATATTTTCTTCTCTTTCCTTGGGTCAAATTCTTGTGTCTTATTTGCAGCTTTCCTGACTCCTAATTCTTCTGTAGTCTTTCCTTGGATCACTCTGTCTTCTCTTGTGACAATGCATCCTTTTTTGATAACAACGATTTTGGGATCTTCTCCGTGAGGTTCTTCTTTGATTAGTTGTATTTGTTGATTTCCTCCTCATTTCTCTTGAAGCTTAGCCAACAATGCTGGACATTCCTCAATAACATGCTTGAATGAATTGCAGTAGCTGCAAGTGGTGCAAGGGTTCTAATAGTCCCTAGCCAAGTGTCTTAGTTGTGCATAGTTATAATAGATGATCTGTCCTCAACCTCGACCCATACCTCCTCCTCTTCCTCTTCCTCGGAATCCACCCTGAGGATTGAGGTTTCCTCTCCCAGGGGAATTATACTGCGCAGTGCTTCCTTATTGCTGTACTTCACCTTGAATTTTGTATATATCCCTTGATATTTCATGCATGAGATCGTAATCCCTACAATCCCTGTCATCGTGTCCTACCGACTTACAGAACGTGCAATACAGATTAGTGGGTGTCTGGACATATTTTTGCAGATAGTAACGTTCACCAGGGCAATGTCGATTTCTACATACCTCACACCAGGGTAGGGTAACTTGCTTTAAAGGTATCGTAGCTCCAGAGGCAAAATATTTATGAAATAAGGGACAATGTTCCTTGTCATGGAATTCTTATTTGCATCTGATACACCAGATGTCTTCTCTTTTATCTTTTCCTTTGTCTTTCTTCATATCTTCGACCTACAGAGACAAACTAGTTAGCTGACTCAAGATTTGACTCATACCTGAGCTAGATTGTCCCATAGGGGATGATTATAATTTCATGGTGATCTGCACTGCTTCAGCCTACAAAGTAATCTTTTGTTGCATAAGAGTAACTCTGATGTGTGGAAAGAGGGAAACAATGAACCATTCCTCATTCTGATCATCTGGTATCTGAAAACTCAAATGGCCTGTCATGGTCTTAAATCTCTGATATAACTCCCACACAGGTTCAAATGTTCTATGAATGATTTCTTTTAGTTCTATAATGTACTACGACTCTGATTTAGGTTTCTTGAATTAGGCAGTTAGCACATACTTAATGGCATTCAATGGTTTAGGTGTAGCTCCTTGGACAAATTTCATGTACTATCTCAGTGCACGATCTCATAGGGTAGTGCTGAACTGATCCCGTTTGACAACTTCGTCGGTGATATTCTTAATACTCCACACATCCTCACATAGAAACCCGTGCTGATCAGGGTCTTCATATCCATCTCCTCTCAAGGTGTGTAACCTCATCTCATCTGCTAAGATATTCCTAGGTTTCCTGACTGAGTATGTGTTGGATTGCTAGTGATAGTGCTCCGAGCGTTCTGATGACTTAGGCTACTCTGGTTACTTAACACTGTTGAAGTAAATGGAAGAATAATAATACTTACTTTAACAGTCGATGCAGTTCTTGAAGTTTCTGGCTCTTCTCGGTGAGGTTCCTCTGTCCTAGTGGATTCTGAATGCTCTTCGTCTGTCAGATCTACCTCTTCTCCATTGTAGAAACCCTCATCCCTGTAGTTCTACTTAAATAGGTTCACAAGAGGAACTTCTCTAAACACTCTCCCACTGCGCGTATGTCCAGCCTCTGTATCACTGTCACTGTCCAAGTTCTTGAAAATTATCCTTTTCCAATCCGACCAACTACTGTATATTCAAGATGTTCTTCTCATGTAATAACATCTTGATCTTCAACTTTAGTAAATGTAAAAATTTTCTTCTAGGTCCCTTAAAGAAATATCTCTCTGCTTGGCTATACAATTCCACTATGTCAACAACAAACTCAATGATATACCCTCCAATGGTCCTATCAAAATAGTGATCTACTGCTCTTGACACGACGTTATCAACTCTCTTGACCTTCTTGATCAGCGCCGATGTCCAAACCACAGGTGGTTTGAGTCTGACTTTGAACTAGGTATCTGGTAACCTAGCTAGCCACTCATAAGGTCCTGATGGATTCCTCAAAAGAAAATCTCGTGTATATCAGTAAAGATATATCCTCCCAACCAATCCTCTGTACTAAGATTAGGGTTCTTGTTCTGGGCTTCAGCGAAGTCCTTTTCTTGATCTTCTATCCACTTCTGAATCTATGTCTTCGATGGAAACCACCTTGACATTCCCTCAAGAAGATTTCTATCCCAACAACAGAACCATTTGTTGGCATAGGGTCAGACCAAGGGTTTAGGATCCAAGAGCACA
Organism: Picea mariana; assembly: GCA_032191745.1. Taxonomy (NCBI): domain Eukaryota; kingdom Viridiplantae; phylum Streptophyta; class Pinopsida; order Pinales; family Pinaceae; genus Picea; species Picea mariana. The sequence goes on from JASDQU010108279.1 coordinate 80,247, forward strand.
CCAACAATCCCTAACTATTGGCCCTTTCGGCAACACCTGCGAAGCAGATGCAGTCTCACCCGAAGTAGCTATGGGGGGTAGCAAGAAAGGGATGTCTACAACCAAAGGGAATACCAAGTGGATCTATTACAAGAACAAAACGACATCTATATATCAAATCCTAGCTCAGATCTACTCCGCACAACTATCTGTCAAATCTAACACAGTAAAACAATAACAACATATCAAATGACAGAGAGCACACCATCAATCACACACAACACAAGATATACGTGGTTCACCCTCTCTCTAGGGATACGTCCACCGAACTATGCTTTATGATATATTAGGATAAGAGCATATAGTTATTATCTGTGCTCTTAGCTAGCAAATCTTCTCTTCTTCTCTCTCTTTCCCTCACCTCCCTGCACACCCAGCTGCAGGGTTTATCTTCACACCCAATTGAAGATATTACAATGCCAGAAGGTTCTCGCACTCAACACTTCTTTCTCACACAGTAGTACTCACTTAATCATACAATAACAATGAACTCTCAACCGAATTAGAACCAACCCAACCCTGGTGCTTTAGACCCTCTATTTATACATTACAATCTCTCACCGACATCCTTAGGTTGAGACCTAAGTGTCAAAACCCTAGATACCAAAACCCTAGGTGTCTAAAACCCTAGGTCAACTTGACCCGCATTTTCATGGCTTCGCCAGCCTATCTTTCCTTCCTTCTCGCGTGGTGCTCCAAAGCATCCAACGATGGTTTTTTCCGCTTGCTGAGTTGTCCACAATCCTTCTTCCTTGCTTATCTGTCATCCTCGATCTCCTCATCCAATGGCTTGCTTTCTCTTATTTCTCTCAGTCTTTTCTTCTCTTTTGCTCACTTCAACCCAGTATCATTCACTGTGTCTTCCGCGCAGTTTGCATTTTTCCTTTTCTCCCTTAATCTTCACTTGATTCCATAACCAAGGGCCAACAAATCTGTTATTAGGGTTTTATCTGCGAAGTAGATGCTGGTTAAATACTGATGAACTATAACTGCTAAGTGCTTTGTTAAGGTGTTGTAATCACAGATCGGTGTCCCAACTAAGGTTGCACACATCTGAGTCCTACAACCACCCCTGCCTCTACCTCGGGTGAGACTTCATTTGCTTCGCAGGTGTTTCCAAAAGGGCTGGTAGTTAGGGTTTTGTTGGTACACTATTGTAGCGTTGAACCCTGGGTCTGCACCTGTGCCAGTAAATGGTTCCGTTGCCGGGACCTGAAACTGTGATTGCTCGGAACTGAAGAAAAGAAAGATCTGTGTGTATATATGTTGGTTTAGTGCGCAACAGTCTACTTAACTTGTGAATCTCTATTGTAAGAAGAAAAGTCAGATCTGAAGAAAAGAGGTAAGATCTGAAGGCTTTGTGCTTTGTTAAAGGTAAGAACAATGAAAAGTTTTAATTGAAACAAGGAAAGATAAGTGAAAATTTTTGTTTCAAAAGTATGGATCTAGGTATGTTTGATAAATTTTGTCCTAGCTTGAAAAGTAGGGCATAACTAGATGAATGAAGGTTTGATATGAGTAGATCTGATAGAAATAATGAAAGATATGTTATTCCTATGCATAGAAAGAATGTTTGGACTAACAAATGAATGCAGGAACATAGAAAGAATTTTTTGCAGGTTAGCTACCATGATCCTAGTGTGTAGTACATGAAAGTTTGGGGATCATTTCAAAGAAAGAGAATATTAACTCTGTGTTATAATTGCAGAAGATCAAGACATATTGCTAAGGAATTACCTAGTAGAAGACCTAGTTGTCTTTGTTGTCAAGCTATGGATCATGAAGTTTTCGATTTACCTAGAATGATTTCCAAGGTTGAAAGAATGAATATGAGACAAGAAAACCATGAGGAAGATCAATAAACTAAGACCATGAAAGAACCCCAGAAAGAATCAAATACTGTATTACTGCAAATGAAAGAAACCCAGAATGATCACCGAATATCAACTTATCAGAGATCTTCAAAGAAAAAGAGTGCATAGAAACAATAATAGGAGACTTCGACATAGATTGTGTTTTGGATGAGGAAACATGGGCGAATATTATGACAGAAAGAACCTGGGAAATTTTAGGAAAGCCTGCTATGATTCCTTCATTAAGAGGAATAGGATTATTTAGAGGAAAGATGATAACCCTATGTGGAAGACTCACCCAGATAGTTATGAGTGCTCATGGAACTATGACAGAAGAATATTTTGAGGTTGTTAAATTTATTGAGAACAACGCCCCATTTTCTATGTTATTAGGAAAACCCTGGATTGAGAGAAATCAGACCAGATGAAAATAAGAGGAAGTCTTAGAAAAAAATAAGCAAGAATTAAAAGATTTCATGACTAGGAGGATAACGCACTTGATTGAAGAATAGGAGAATAGATCGAAGCTATTTAAAACCAGAAACTTAGATGTCGAATTTGAATGAACACAATAAAATTCATAGAAGAACAGAGCACCTACCCCAGACAGAGAAGAAGTATTTCCCTTGAGCCCTATGAAAGAATATCAACTGCGCGAAGTTACTATACGAAAAGGAGATAAGAATCATAATGGAAAGAGGAATACCGAGACGAAGATCACTGGGAAGAAGGCTAGAAAACTCAGTAAGAAGAGAGCAAAGATAGAAAAGTTATAGAAGGTCCCAGAAGGGACTTCGCAGAGGGAAGGTTTAAAAAACTGGAACTTCGTCGGGATATTAGAACAACACAAAATGACACTTTGCCATGGCGGAGCGGTATAGCTGTTGAAAGCATTATAACCGTTAGCCCATTGCCCCGAACGGTTAGAACATCAATTATGACTAGAAATCCCACCATCAGACCATTGAGACAATGGCCTTGAAGCAAGCATAAGAAGAAATGGTAGAGCAACATCGGGTTGCACAAAAGGAGAAAGAGTACCTTCAAGCCAATTTTGAAGAAGAGAGAGCACAGTCCAAGCAAGAAAAAAAACAGTTTCTCATAGAACAACTGGGAGTCAAAGAAGCAGTCGACAGAGCACTTCGCTTTGTGACAAGCTTAGATCCAAAGGCAAAATACCAAGTGGAGCATCAAATAATGTAGCTTGCAGAAGCTATCCAGCAGCTACAACAAAGAATAGCAGACTTAGAGCTCCGAACAATGACCAACACTCCGCTGGATGTACGAGATAAAAGAGAAGCAACTTCTCGAAGCACAGTTGAAAGAATCAAGACCCTCACCATGGAATGTAAACAACTAAGTGATCACAGTGCCAAAAATTATGAGCGAATCACTGAGGATTCTGAATTAAAGGCACTGGAGTCACAACTCCAGGAGGAAAAACAACAAGAAGAAATAGTACAGGCGCAGTTGAAGCCCCTGTCAGCAGTCGAGAGGATGAATCAATCCCAAGAACAACGTAATGCCCAAAAAACAGTCCACACGATTTAGAGTAGAGTAATGGAAGTGTCTCAGAGACTCCAACCAATTCAGGATGAGGCTTGCCACCTATTCATAGAGATTGAAGGTCGAGGAACAAAAGTGGATCAAGTTGTCACTACAGCTGAACAACGCTTAAAGGGATCTGTCAACAAAGTAGTAATCCAAGAGTTCACTGAACAAGAGGTCATGGCATAGCAACAGGTCAAAGCTGCTCGAGCCAAGATCAAGGCTTTCGAAGCAGAGCTACCCAGACCAGAGTGACTCGGGAGGAGTCATAGGTGAGTGTTGGGGGCCTATTGGCCCTTGACCAAGTTTTGAGGATCCTTGGTCAGGTTTGACCTACTTTTGGGACTTCGATAGGCTATCAAAAACGGTGTGCAAGTCGAAGCAGAGATCACAGGATCTTGGCCCCTTTTTAGGGATTTTTGGGTTTTGGGCTTATGTAATGGGTATGGGGATGTCGGCCCATGGATTTACCCATGTTTATGCCTCTTTTGTAATGTATAAATAAAAAATAGGAAATGTAAGTAAGTGTGTGTGTATGTATGTATGCTAAGTGCAGATGCATCTACATGATGCTAGGTGCTAAGTGCAAGTGGTAATTGTAATTGCTTTGTGCATACTGTGTGAGACTTTCAAAACTAAGTGCAAGTGACTATGAAAGGCTTTGTGCTGTAACTCGGGGAAGGAAGATCTAGCAAAGTGTGTGGATCTCCTGTCCTCTGCAGAGTAAGATCTCCAGGCTCTGTGGATGTAGCTGACTGACCGAAGATAATAAAAGAGAAGAAGAGTTGGTGGACGTAGCCCTAGGGTGGGGGTGAACCACGTATATCCCGTGTTATGGTTGCTTTGTGCTTTATGGTTTCCCTCTTGTTTATCTGATTAAATGCTTAGTGCACTGATATATGCTTAGAAGAATCTAATATGATATCTTAGTTTTGAATAATGTGAATGAATGCTAGATATGATCTATGTTGATGTGCTTCGTGCTTGATTATATTGGATATGTGTGAATACTGCACTGCTCTGTTATTAGGGTTTTATCTACGAAGTAGATACTCGTTAAATAATGATGAACTATAACTGCTAAGTGCTTTGTTAAGGTGTTTTAATCACATATCGATGTCCCAGCTAAGGTTGCAGACATCTGAGTCCTACAACCACCCCTGCCTCTACCTCGGGTGAGACTTCATCTGCTTCGCAGGTGTTTCCGAAAGGGCCAGTAGTTAGGGTTTTGTTGGTGCACTGTTGTAGCGTTGAACCCCGGGCCTGCCCCTGTGCCAACACTCTCTCATATATAATTGAGGTGAAGGAGGCCCTTTAAGCATGCAATGGAGTGTGATGTAAATCTTGTTGCGAATGAAGCATAGCCTCCATCTCTTTATTTTTATAGATAAGCTACCCCATTCTGCTAGTTTGTGTTCTACATTTTTTTCTCTCTTATTCATTAATAGAAGTTGGGTTTCACTATATTTCTGTGTTTCGAGCAATATCTCTGCGTATTTTATTGTTATATCTCTGCTATATTTCTATCTTCACGTCGTTCTAAAAATAATATGGATCGCTAGTGAAGAGATGTCAGAGCCAATATGGAGCCGCCACATGGACACGTGGAACCCATTGGATGCATAGGTAAATTCCTTGAAACTAGGTGACACGTGTCCCAACTACCTGCCACGTCAGAGCCATCGAAGGCTAGTGAAAATCCACCATGTGTCCAAGGTGATGTTAACACAATATATTTTACTTAGCCAATTTGTTTCCCATGGCTGTGCTTGATCGACACCTCCCAGTTCGTCTCCAGCACCCCGATCAACAACCCATATCTCATCTTATTACAACTTCGATCAACGGTCTAGATCCAATCAAGTTGATCCGACGGTTGCTGTGTTTTACACTTTTTCAAACCCCTATAACTTGATGCATGTGACTATGATAGATGACTGAGATTACTTGTCGAAACTGATTCTATGGACACTGAGTCATGCAATATGTGTAGTTGATATTTTGAGGTTCCAGACAAAAGGAAAATGATTACAAAGATTTCTAGTGAGCAGGGCATGAAGAATATTTTGGCTTGTAGGTTTCCAACTGCCCCACGATCTCAACACAACAAAATTTATACAGGTAAAAGTAATTAATTTTGACCAGGGGAGAAACCATCCAAGAATCAAGAAACTAGAAGTGGTTTCAAGAAGTAGTTTAGGGCACAAGTGAGAGGAATAAAAGAAAATTTAGGCACCCATTGTCAAGGTTGACGCTTTGGGGAGTTAAATAGTTTCTTGTAACCAAATGTATTCAACCACATAGATACCTTGAGCACATTTAGTTGATAAATGCAACAAACAACTAGAGATTTGTCCCCTACATTTAAGTTTCAGTCTATAATTCCTCATTCAATTGTATATGTGTTCTTGTAAGTCTCCTCCCATTCTTGCTTTTCTTGTATCCATTCTGATTTATAAAACCTCATACAACATGCCATTCCTCATAGTCAATGTTATTGTATGATGTCTGGTTATGATATAGAAGTGATTTCCTCTAGATGTATGGCCATTTCTTTTCATTTATTTGTGCATTTAAATGATATGCAAAGGGCACCTCCATGTATTTGACTGTATGAAGGTGTTAATTGTTTGAAGCATATTTTTATTGATCTGTTTACACTTGTTAGAGCCGTTGAACCTTTAATTTCTCAACACACTATTCATTTCACTTAGGCCGCAGGATTCATTCTAAGCAGTGTCATGTATGTCTATTTTGTTCTTTCCTCTAATCCACCATTTCATCTCCCTTTTAACCTTGATTGTATGAAATATTTCTAGCCATATGCCTATGATAGTTGAGAGCATTTGTCATCTAAGCTGAGACTGTTTGAGGTCCTATAGTCTCAAAAGAGAAATAGAGAGAGAGGGAAAAAAATTCCCAAATATTGCACAATTATTTTTATTGTAAATTTCATCTTAAGATTCATCCCAAGTCTTGGCACCTGGGGTGCCTCGACATCATTCCAAAAAAACCTGGAACATATCAAGGGATAACATCCGAAATGGAGCCATTTCCAAGGATGTAAGTTGAATAAATATTCCCTGGGGATAGAACATTGTAAGTTCTGAGACTTGATGGTGAACATGCCTCATGCACTTGGATGTTAATCTTTCACCTGACGACTCCACAGAAAGAAAATATGGCCTCTGCAACAAGACATACTAGAATCCACCCTGATTCTAATCAAGTTCCGATATATTTAGATCCATAAAATATTTTCACCTAGATAAATGTCAGAGAATGTTAGTTCTTTTCTTTTCCAGGTAACCCTTATCTAGAAATATTTCCTTCTGCTGTTCATCAAAGTGATAAATCCATAAATATGACTGATATATATGAAGATTCATTTTCTTCTTTAAAATATACACCAGAACCTTTGATAGATCTTCAAAATTATCCCTTAGAGTTTATCCCATAAGTCAGTTCTTCTCATTGACCCTTCTTCAAAATTCATGTCCCTCCTCTGTCATTTGAAGCCCATAACATAATTTTACAAAATCTCATGGATGGATTAGGTGGAGGAAGTCTTGGGGGAAATCAACCTCCTCCCCCATCACCTATAAATCCCTGGGTCACTTCCATATTTTCCCCATTGAATCTTCCCCAAATTACCCATGACCTCGTTGAGAATTACATGAGATATCTACCAAAATTTGATGGATATAAAACACACAATCAACTGAAGAGCATATGAGTGATTTTTGTGACTTTATAGATGACCAGTTGGTAGAGCATGACGATGTATTCATGATTCTATTTTTCCAAACTATAGGGGGAGATGTTAGAAAATGATTCAAAGAAATGCATGTTGCTTCAATTGATAGTTGGTCAGCTCTAGAAGCTACCTTTATGAGACAATGTGGGTGATAAAAGGGATAGCCTATACTACTTGAATATATTTGGCTCACTCAAGAAAAGAGCCAATGAAACTGTCAATGATTTCAACAGGAGGTTTAATAATCTCTATAACAAGATCCTTGCAGATACAAAGCCATCACAATCAATAGCTAAAGTGACATACGCTAGGGCATTTAATGCTGATTTTTCCATTAATTTTAGAGAAAGAAGATCCACGACACTTCTAGTAATGCAAGAGGATGCAATAGACATAGAAGGATTTTTTTTTTCATTAGGAAAGATGAAGAAAAAACAGGATCAGGTAGAAAACAAAAAAGGTCAGGGAAGAATGTGGTACTTCTGATCCAAGTAGGGAACCCCAAGAAGCAAATATAGATGAAATGTCTAGATTGATAAGGGTTTTGACAAACAAAATGTCCATATTTGAGATAGAGAATATCCATACAAAAATATCCACGCAAGAAGGAGGCATAAGGAATCCTAACCCTAATCATTTCATAAGACCTCCTAATCCACAACTCATGAGAAGGGAGAGAATAAATGAAGAACAACCCATTGATCCTCCTATAAAAAAAAATAATGATAACAACTCTATTTTAAAGGTAGTAACAACTCTATTTTAAAGGTAGTAGACGAGAGATATGATGAATACAAAGAAGAAATACACCTACTTCAATATGATAATGATTCCATACATCTAACTGAAAATGATTATGAGGAGTCTCTAAATCCTAATAAACTGATGCATAACAATCAACCCAACAAAGGAGCTTTATCCTTAGTTTAGTATAGAAGTTTTGCTGATGCACTACAGGCTAATATGCATAAGAAGTATGATCTCGGTCCTTGACATAAATCTATTGTTGCAGAAAATCAACCTCGGGCTAAGAAATCTAGTCCAAAGCATTCCAAAGATAAATCTAAAGAAACTAAAGAACTTGATGAATTAGTTTCACCTTTCAATATTGAACGTGAATTTCCTAATATAAATATTCCTCTGCCTTTGGTGGAGCTGGCTAAAATCCCCTCATACCATAAACAAATTGAGAAAATTATACATGGGAAGGGATCAATAAATCCTCCAAATACTTTGAATTTACAAGATGAGTCCCCTACCATAGTTTTTGGTCCTCATATTGATGATAAAGAAGAATCTTTGACACCCTTCTATCTGATCTTCAATATTCATGATAAAATGCTACACAATTGTATGCTTGATTCTGGAGCATCACACAATATTATTCCCAAAATAGTCATGGAAAATTTGGGGTTGGAAATAAATAGGCCATATCATGAACTCTATTCGTTTGATGCCAGAAAAGTGAAGTGTTATGGGATGATTAAAGACATGGTTGTCACCCTGGGCCAACTGCCTGTTAAGAGTATTATGATGGACGTGGTGGTAGATGATGTACCATCCGATTATGGCATGTTTCTTTCCAGAACATGGGCACGAAAATTGGGAGGAACTATGACGATGGATATGACTTATGCCACTGTACCAATTTTTTGAGGAGAGCTTAGAAGGTTGTACCGAGAGACAAAGTTTGGTTGTGTGGTCAGTGATCATAAAAACCTTGTGAATCATCCCATATATGCTGCTAATGAAGATTTGTGGTATTGTATCCTATTTTTAAATGAAGAGTACAATGAATACCCAATGCTTGCAGATCCTCTTGTAAGCCCCGCGAAGTAAGTGGATGGCATATGTAAAATGTTTTTTGATGGTGCATACTCAAAAGAATGGGTTGGGGCTGACGTAGTGCTCATCTCCCCCACCAAAAAATAAATTCATTTGTCCTACAAGCTTGAGTTTGAGGCCAAAAATAATGTGGTTGAATATGAAGCCTTGATCTTAGGCCCAGAGGCATCAAGAAATATGCAAATTACCAATATGGTGGTATTTGGAGATTTAGAGCTAGTTGTGCAACAAGTAAAAGGTTCCTATCAAACAAGGCATCCAAGAATGAGGGCATACAAAAATTAGGTATGGCACATGATTGATAATTTTTATGTACCTTTCAACATTTCTGCTGTTTTGAGAGAGTTCAATCAACTAGATGATTCCTTAGCAATAGTTACCAGTACCTTCAAAGTACCAATGACCCATCAAATTAAATATGAGATCGGAATGAGATACAAACCTTCCATTCCTGATAACATCAAATAATAGAAAGTTTTTGAAGATGATCAACAAATCCAAAAATTCATGGAAGTGATATATGAGTTTTCAAATACTCATATTGGTTCAGATAAAGAAGAAGACACCAAACATGAGATTGGGTAGGAGGCTGAAGAGATCCCTAAATTTAGCAATCACATGGCTAAGCATAAAGTCTTGCAACTTAAGAATAACTTCATTCCCAAAGGACTGGTGCCTTTAGAACTTTGTTTTTATAGAAATGATATACCTATCAAACCAACTATCCTCCCCAAAGATGATAGAATTGAGGAATACAATATTGGGACTGAAAAATATCCTAAATATATCAAGCTATCCAAAAATATTCCTGCTGATCATAGGGGAGAGTATTTGTAGTTGTTCAAAGAATACATGGATTTGTTTGCATGGAGATACGGGATTTAAAAACTTATTATACCAGTATCATTGAAGATCGAATACCCCTCAAACTTGGTACTAATCCTTTCAAGCAGAAGCTCATGAAAGCTAATTCTCTTCTTTTTCCTACCATTGAGAAAGAGGTAAGGAAATTATTTTATGCCAAGATTATTATTCCCTTAAGGTACTCTGAATGGGTTGCTAATTTAGTTCCAATGAGAAAGAAGATTGGGGAAATAAGGCTATGTGTGGACTTCAGGAACTTGAATTAATTCTCTTTAAAAGATAACTACCCCTTTCCCAAGATGGATCATATACTACAAAAAGTAGCAGGGGAAAACATGATATCCATGATGGATGGTTTTTCAGGATACAACCAAGTGACCATGCACATAGATGATGGAGAGAAGACAACCTTCACAACACGATGGGGGGATTTCATGTATGATAAAATGCCTTTTTGCCTGATAAATGCAAGAGAAAATTTTCAGATATCCATGGACATTGCTTTTGTGGGTGAGAGAGACAAGTTCATTGTCTTATACCTTTATGACATGATTGTTTTATCCATGACAAATGAATATCACATCAAGCATTTAACACAAACCTTTGTGAAGTGTAGGATGTTTGGGCTGTCCTTGAACCCCCAAAAGTACTATTTTTCTATGGAATAATGGAATATTCTTGGCCATATAGTATCCAAAGAAGGGGTGAAGATAGATCCGGAAAGGGTAGAGGCGATCAAACAAATTTCCCATCCTAGGAACAAGAAATAAGTACAATCTTTCCTAGGTAAAATAGGATTTCTGAGAAGGTTTGTCTCCAATTTCATTGAAATTGTGAATCATATTACCAACATGTTGAAAAAGGACCATGAAGTCAAGTGGACAACTGAAGCTAAAGAATATTTCCAACAGATCAAGGAAGTCTTGGGAGAGTCTCCAATTTTGATCAACCCTAATTATGACAAGGATTTCCTCATTTTCTCTTTTTCATCAACACATATGATAGTTGCTCTGTTGCTTTAGAAGAATGAAGAAGATCAAGAGCATCCCATAGCCATTTTTAACAAGTCCCTGAGAGATGTTGAGATGAAGTATAATAGCATGGAAAAGTAGGCTTATGTATTAGTCAAAGCATTAAAGGATTTCCAAGATTATAGACTGCACTATAAGATATTGGCTTATGTACCTACCAATACTATAAAGGACATTCTAAGACAATCATACAGTGAGGGAAGAAGAATTAAATGGATTTCTAATATTCAAGAGTATGACGTGAAGATCAAGCCCACAAAGCTAGTAAAAGGACAACGACTAGTCAAACTATTGGCTAAATCTAACTGCAAAGTTTTAGACTTGAATGCACTGTCAACAAACATTGTAGCAACAAAGTCTGAAGAGGATGAAACAAAAGAACCATCCTTAAAGGTAAGTGCAAAATTATCTCAGTCTGATTGGTATAAATAAATAATCTTTTATTTGCAAAATTTTATTTTCGCACCAACATGGCATAAATCTAGGGCTAGATGTTTTAAGCTTAAGGGTGTAAAGTATTGCATTTTGGGGGAAAATATGTTTTGGAAGGACCCGAGGGGAATCCTACTAAATTTACTCACTGAGGAATAAATTGAGGGCATAATCATCGATTTTCATAAGGGCGTGTGTGGGGGTGACCATGCTTGGAGAGCCATTGCATAAAAGATCCTTGGAGCTTGGTATTACTGCCCTCTTTATTTTCTGATGTAAATTTCTAGGTTTGAGCATGTGTAGAATGTCAAATGTTTACAGGGAATAAAAATTTGCTGCCCCTCCCACTAAAACCAATCAAAGTTGAGACAAATTTTTAGTAGTGGGGATTAGAATTCATTGGCGATATTAATCCAAATTCAAGTGGACAACACAAATGGATTTTGACAACCAGAAATTGTTTTACGAAATGGGCAGAGGCCATACCTACAAGGGAAACCACCGATACAATCATCATAAAGATCATAGAGGAAAACATATTGGAAGATTTGGGTGCCCAAGAAAGATCATTGTTGATAATTCTTAGGCCTTCAAATCTGCCAAATTTGTTAAGTTTTTTCAGGACTATAATATAGAGTTGCGACACTCTTCCACTGGCTATTCACATGTAAATGGTTTGGTTGAATTTTCCAATAAGAACCTTGTCAATATTATCAAGAAAATGTTATCTCAAAACAAGAAGACATGGGATTCCCACCTGAACTATGCCATCTGGGTAGACAGAGTTAGCATTAAGAGGGCCATTGGGACTTCCCATTTTCAGTTGGTGTATGGGTTGGAAGCCATTTTCCCCATTCAACTCAACCTCCTCGTTATGAAATTACTGCAAGATGAAGAGGCAAAATCAGATGAGATGCAGAGAAGAATTAGTCAACTAATTGAAGTTCAACAAGTAAGAGAACAAGTTCAGATAAAGTCCCAAGTTTACCAAGAAAGAATAAAATAAATATTTGATAAACGGACCAAGTAAAGAAATTTCATGATAGGGGATTTGGTCTTGAAATGGGATTCCTGAAGAGAATCTAAAGGGAAACATGGAAAATTTGATAATATTTGGCTTGGAACCTTCCAAATGGTTGCAGTCAAGATAACAACACTTATGATTTAGCTCGGCTGAATGGAGAATTGTTTGGGGCTCCTATAAATGGAAGGATCCCCAAGCACTTTCTGCAGTACTGATCACTGCAATATTTTCTTATCTTGTACATAAATAATTCTTTTTCATTTCTTTTAATGAATTTTTGATTTTACTTCATTCACCATTCATTACTTCAACAAGTAGGTATGATTCTAACAACATAAGATGTTGAGCCTTTTTTGTGTCACATATCAGATCAATTTATTAGGTTTGAAGGAGACGTATCTTTTCGGGTAGACTCCATAACCCAAAAGAAGAAGGCACTGGGTCTATAGTTCTCAATAGATCATAGGGGTATGCTTTCCCTGTTGGATCCAAATGTTAGTGCTATATTTTTTCTTGCCATTAAATTAAGGTTTGATGAAGTGTTCAGTCTGAGATCAGATGAGTTAGTGGCAGAAGGGTGAGATTCAAGAGCCTTTGAGATAAATCTTCCAATTTTTCCTAAGGCATAAAGAAGAAACATCAAGAAAATCCATGCCTTTTTGCCTATAAGGAAAGTTTCAAGCCTTTGTGTGCTTATCGAGGGTCAAAAGGGGCTTATCACGTCCCAAAAGATCTTAAGCGAAAATAACCTAGGGGCCTTATCACAAGACCGTGACCTAAAATTCAGGCGCCATCAAATTTTTGGACCCTGGAAGATCGATGACTCTCATACATCATCGAAATCCCTCTGGAAACCTTAAATCAATAGTCTTCAGAGTCCCCTTGTTGGAGTCACATATGGATCCAAGCCTCAAGTGCTTTGAGGGTGCACCCCTGATGGATTGTCCATATTTTCTCTTGGACCTATTTTCAAGGGGGACTAATCAACAACCCAGATTGCATCGCACCATTAATCACACTTAGTGAGATTGATGATTCAGATTTGATCCATGCCCCTAGGGCACCGATTTAGGGCTACACATGGCCCGCCAATAGAGCACTGTTAGAGCTAATCAGAAGCTTCCACATGGAAAAGTGGAACCCACCCAAGGGGGCCTCAAAGCGTATCAAATCTAGGTGAAATGTTTCATGTCTCTTTGACACATCAGTGACAACGAGGATTGATAAGAAGGTACCATGATTTTATGGTGATGTTAGCATGATCATCTTTTCCTTATCTATTTTTGTGTCCTTGGTCAAGCCAAATCAACGACTCTCATGCGTCATTGAAACTCCCTGTGCAACTCTAGATCAACGGTTGAGATTTAATCTAGAAGTTCCCTCAACATATACATGTTTGAAGTTCAGACCCTGACCACTCCAATGTGCATCTCCAATGGACGGTCTAGATATCTTCTAAGACTTTTTTCAAAGTGGGAAAAATCAACGACCCAAATATGCTCCCAGGTATCAATACCTCTCAACCAGGTGTCACGTCAGCCTCCCAACAGAGCATTGTCAGAGCGAATCAGAAGCTGCCCCATGGACAAGTGGAACCCGCCAGATACACAGGTCAAAATATCAAAAGCAGGTGACACGTGTCACACATGTTTTCCACATTAGTACTAACATAGACCAGTGAGAGGGTGCCACATGTCCAAGGTGATGTTATTATAATATTATTTTTTTTCCTTAGTTTATTTTTGGGTTCTTGGTTGAGCCAGATCGATGGCCCTATTTCATCGTCAGACTTCCCCTAGCATATCCAGGTTGACGATTGATATTTTCCCTCGGATTTCCCTCGTCGGTGGCATGTTGGAAGACCATACCCCGAACACTCCAATGGGGCACCTACAAAGGATGGTCCTTATCTTCTTTCAGACCTTTTTCAAGTGGGACCGATCAATGGTACATATATGCTCCTAGGTATCAAATCCTCTTGGCTAGGTGTTACGTCAGCCCACTAATGAAGCACTATTAGAGACAATCTTGAGCCACCACATGACATTTTAAACCCACTGGATGCACATGTAAATGTATCTAAATCAGGTGACATGTGTCCCACTTGTATGCCACATTAGAGCCATTGGGGGCTAGTGAAAATCAACCACGTGTCCAAGGTGACGTTAGCATGATATATTTTCCTTAGCCAAATTTTTTCCCATGGCTGATCTTGATTGATGACTCCCATACCAACTCCAACACCCTGATCAATGGCCCATATCTCATCTTATTACAACTCCAATCAATGGTCCAGATCCAATCAGGCCGATCTAGCTGTTGTTGTGTTTTACACTTTTGCAAACCCTGATATCTCTGATGGGTGCACCTTCAATAAATGACCGAGATTACTCACCGAAACCGATCCAACGACTACTGAGTTGCACGATCTGTGCAATTGAGATTTTAAGCTTCCAAACAAAAGGAAAATGATTAAAGATATTTCTAATGAGCAAGGTCTGACAAATGTTTTGGCCTGGATGTTTCCAATTGCCCTACAATCTTAGCACAATATAATTCATATAGGTAAAAGTAATTAATTTTGACCAGGGATAAACCATCGAAGAATCAAGAAGCTGGAAACAATTTCAAGAAGTTGGAAGTGGTTTCAAGAAGTAGTTTAGGGCACAAGCGAGAGGGATAATAGAGAATGCAGGCACCTATTGTCAAGGTTGACACTTTGGGGAGTTAAAGAGTTTCTTGTAACCATAGTTGTTCTACCACAGAGATACCTTGATCACAATCAATTGATAAATGCAGCAGGAAACCAGAGATTCATCCCCTGTGTTTAAGTTTCAGTCTATAATTCCTCATTCTGTAGTATATGTGTTCTTGTAAAGCATATCCTCCCATTCTTTCTTTTCTTGTATCATATCCAATTTATAAAATATCAGACAACAAGACATTCCTCATATTCGGTGTTACTGTATGATGTATGGTTATGATATAGAAGTGATATATATTCATCCCGAGTCTTTGCCCTTGGAGTGCCTCAACATCGTTCAAAAACAACTTGGAAATTCTCGAGGGATAACAATAACCAAACATACTATCAAGAAACAAGGGTTGTACACCAGTCTACCTACCCTCGATAGACCCTGGGAATTTGTCTGCATGTACTACATGTTCGACTTTCCTTCAAACAAGCATGAAAATGACTATGTCTTTGTGGTCAATGATTAGTTCTCTAAGATGGTCATTTTAACACCCTATAAGAAGAGTATCACAGTAGAGGCCATTGCTAAGTTCTTCATCGAGTGTGTTTGGGTTCATTTTAGGCTCCAACAAACCCTCATTTTAGATAGGGATAGTAGGTTCCTGAGTACTTTGTATGGACACAAAGATAACCAAATTGACTACCTTCCACCCCCAAACCAATGGACAAACAAAGGTAGTCAATAGGATGGTTTCACATATCCTAAGAATGTACAACTCCAAACATCCATGCAAATGTGATGACAACCTTTCTTATGCTCAACATAGATGCAATAGAGCCCTTCATAGCTCTATTTGCCACAACCCTTTTAAGGTCTACCTAGGGTTCCAACCATTGGCCCCATTTGATGTAGCTCTACCAATTGCATCTAGAGAGGAATAATTCTCCCATGCTCAAACTAAGGATGCTAGAGAAGCCAAATTCGTTGATTGGATCTAGCACATCCAACAATAGGTTCATGATATTTTGTAGAAATTCAATACAAAGCACAAGAAATGCCATGATCAACACCAAGTTCCACACACGTTTCAGGTGGAAGATAAACTATTGTTGCATTTGCAAAAATATCACCTCACAAGACCCCATTGGATGTTCTACCCACTTTGATACAAGCCATACACTAGCATCAAGGTTATGCGTGAGAATTATTTTGAATTAAGTATCCCATTGTTCCTTGGCTTTCATCTTGTATTTAATGTGGAGCTTCTCTGACCATATTTCCATCTCTCTTGGAAACCTTAGATTTCGTGAAGTACTTGGCCCCTATGTAACTCAATCCAGATTGCATTGAGTAGGAAATAGTTGACCAGATCATGAACGCTAGTATGAAGGGCACTCAATAATAATACATCCAACTCTACCAGGTTTTCAAAGCAAGACAACTCTTTCACTAGGGATTGTGGCTCACTAGGAGTCAGATTCAACAAAATTTCCCCTATTTGATGGAGGAACTTGATGCAATGGGGACCATTTCTCCCTAATGGGGGAAAAATGATCGAGTTGGATACTAATGGCCACCCTCATATTCCACTGATTCAACATGGTTCCACATCTTGGTAGTTTTACTATAGTTTTTCAAGTCCCAAACTTTCAACATGTTTTTCAGATCCCAAAATTTTGACTTGTTTTTCAGGCATTTCCTTTCAATGCCGTGTTGGTTAGTATGAGGGAGATGTCTAATTCCTTTCATGCTCAACATAGAGTTGATACATGGAGTCTCTGTCTTTGTCTCTCTCTCTATATATCTATCATGCGTAGAGAGAGATCAAGTTCCTTGAAGTGATTTTGTTTTGTGCACGAAGCTGTGTAATTCCTCGAGTTCTTAACATTGATATTTTCATGAGGCTTTTAATTTTTTTTTTATTGGCGACCATAAATAAAATATTTCCATGTCCATGTGTGTGTGTGTGTGTGTTGTGTCTGTGTGTATAAAGAAATTGAAAGTAAACAAATTTTGGTTAAAACATTTCAATGGTGCGCTGCTTAATGTGAGGGAGATGTGTAATTTCCTCTACACTTAATATGGAGTTGACAAGTGGCAGACACGCGCACACCACACAAAGAACCAACACAAATCCATCTTAACTTTGGATCTATGATGTGCAGAGATAAACACTTGAGGAAATGTTTACACCTTAAAGAATTTGATCCTTCTTGGCACATGATAGATTCAGAGTAAGATGTATATCAACATTGAGGATAGAGGTTACTAGTTGATATTTGCGAATACAAGTTGATGATTGTTATTCGTGAATATGAGTTTAATCATCACCATTATTCCAAGAGAACCACCCCACTCCATTTGACATGACCTATTGATAGTTCATAAGCTAGCAGACCATCTTTATTATACAAAAAAAAACACATAAAAACTTTTTGAAGATCCAATCTTTCAAAAAAGAGTAACATACTAACAAAAATCAAATTCTTGTAATTTCAAAAATTTTATTTATGTTTTTGAAAACCATTACTTGTTTCCAATGTTACTCAATGTTTCTTAAGTAGTTAATTGTTTTAATTTTTTAAAACCAAACCATTTCTTTACTCTTCCCTGTATTCAATGTTTCCCATAGTTTCTTTGGAAGTTCACCTCAAAGTTTTTGATATTTGTGTATCCTTATTGTAAGAGTCAATAGCATGTTTTCAACCATTCCTGTTTTTAATTTCCCATGGGTATGGATACCATTTTTTTAAATTAAATTAAATTATTATTATTTTAGACATTTTAACATTATTTTATTTTTAATCAATTTTGGATTTCTCATAAATCAACTTTAAATTTTGAGCTTTGATATAGATCAATTTTGTTAAGTCCAATGTGATGTTTGGCTAAGGCTGAGACAAGCTAAGTTTGGCCAGATGTTGGGGTAAGTAAAAGTATTTAGTCTATGACAAGGCTTCATGGCAGCGTATACCTGCCGCTATGCAGTTATAATAAAATAAAAGTTATACATATATCTACTGGCTCTGTTGTTATAGACTTTATAGCCCCCGCCACATCTGTAACAAGACGGGTAGGTAAATGAAAAATCATAGCTAGCTTTCCATGTGTGGTTGCATATACATGTGTTGTCGTGCTATACATAAAGCATACATTTATTGCATGTCTAGAGAAATGCGAACCTACATATATGATAAGATTCATTCTTTCACATACACTCTTTCTCCCGTCTGACCACTAAATAGAATTTTACAGCCACCTTTCACTACAAATTTTGAATAAATTATTCCCATTCAAAGATAATTTGCTATGGCATCTTATATATGTAGTATATTTCTTGTGTGTTACAAATAAAGATAAGACAAAATGCGCTGATCGCATGAAGTAATATTCCTTCAGAAATGGCACAGTAATATTGAATACTATTTCTATATGCTATTCCCAGCTAGAATGCACAATATATACACCTGTGTTGTCCGAAATAACAAATTAAATCTCATAAAAGTGAATACCCAATAAGATATAACACAGTAAAACCGTAAAATATTTTAAAACAATGCAACCATGAATCCATGCCAATATTTTGAAACCACACTTGTAAAAATATAATATACGGAAATTTCTAACATGGAAGTAGTGTTATAGAATTCTATTTCAACTATCTAATTATTATGCGAAGAAACTTGTAATATCTTTGAAGATTCATCTTTGAAGGTCTTGTACACTGTGCAGTAACTCTTTTATACAGTTCATAAAAATTCATTCTTCAATCTGGATAAAGTACAACAAAATTAAATAAAATCTGGAAAGAGAATAACCTTCCAATAATCCAATGGATGAATGATTTCAGTCGGAATTAGACATTGAATGCCATAACCCACCATTCCTAAAATCATTCCAATGCCAAGAACAACCCATGTTGGCAGAAATGTGCACGCCAGTCCATAAACCCATCCCATGAGATTTCCAAAGTCCGAGGCCACCGCCAAACTATTCAGTTGGAGTTGATTAATCCCCATAATTTTCTTCAAATAAGAAGAGTAATCGGAAAAATCAAAGTTGGTGCCATTGATAGATTGGAGCCATATCTCCGCTACAAAACAAGTCCAATGTTTGATGCCCAGTAACTTGGAGAGAGGCATATTGGCCTCATTGTATACCTGTGCCACAGATTCAAGTTATGAATCCTTACCTCATTGTATGCCTGTGCCACATATTTTATGGATCTCTTCCTTGGTACACGGTTATCAACAATAACATGATTTTCAATCATACCAGTAAGCAGACACAATGGCACCTTTGTTTCAGATTGATAAGAAGAAGAATAAGAAACAACAACTAAATTTCATTTTCCAAAATACCAAGTACAAGTCCACCTTAATATCTTCACGCGCTATTGATGCCCAATGGCACGCCAACACTGTTAAAAAAGAGACTTCGTCTAGAGATGTGATAGCATTGTGTAACCATGGCCAACTACAAGAGGCTCTTCCCATTTTGCAGATGACAACCCAACCAGATTCCTCTACATACTCTTATCTCCTTCAGTGCTTTGTTGTTAGGGTCCTAACCCGCACATAGGTAGAACAATATATTCAGATGTAATAAAGGTCAATATTAATAAGGCCTTTCAATAAAAT
>JASDQU010108279.1:102171-126517 GCA_032191745.1 Picea mariana
AAATTTTAGATTCGTTGGATTGAATTTTAATTAAGGATAGATGGCAATTATAATTATGGTTTTAGTATTGACCACTTAGATTTGCAAAATTAATTGTATTAACATTTATTTAGCGGACACATTATTGTCTAATTGTAACTTGATGTGCCCTGTTAGAATGGAACCCTTGTTAAAATTGAATGTAATCATAGACCGGTTAGACTAGGTGATTGGTGGGGGCGGGGACGATGTCATGTGGGTTGGAGTCACCCCTTGTCTTCATCCTCATGTGTCTCATCAACCTTTGTGTGGGGTAGGTATAGTCTCCCAGTCAGTATTTGGTTCCTAGCTCATCGGAGTTTTCTTGAGTCTTGGTCCCTTTTGTTTTGCGCCAAGGTTATTGACACATCTGTCACCCGAGGAACGATATGATTTCTGATGAGGGGATCATGGCACACCCTGGGGATAGCGACGAACGAGATCTTGGCCGGAGTAGGTTCTTTTGTGTGAGTGCTGACGAGCGTGCAAGTTTCTCTTGGCACAAGGGTTGAACACCTTCATGCGTTAGGTCCGCGTGCCTTGAGGTTCTAGTATTGTTCATCTAGGCCGTGATGTTGGGATGGGGGTGTTGTCCCTTAGCTTGTAGGCGTGGTCGTGTTTGTGTTGGAAGGGTAGTCATCCTCCTTGGTATTTTGTGCATGTTTTCTAGTTGTCTTGAGCCAGTGTGTGGTGTCATAGTAACTTGTTGCCTGGACTGCGTGCTAGCATTCATCGTCAGTGGTTTGATTAAACTGTTGTCGTCGTCGCCTTCTTTCCTCTTAACTCCTGAAAAAAAAAATGAAAAAAAAAAATGCTTTGCTTGTTGTCATAATGAACAGTGTCGTTATAGATTTAGATTAATTGAAGAGCATGAACATATAACATTTTAAAGTTGTCCTTTGCCTCTGCAAATTGGTACAAATTGGAATCTGATAGATTACATGTGGAAAATTCCTATCAATTATGGAGTGCAAAAGAATAGTTGCAAAACCACCATCATAGGCTTTGCAAACCACTTATCTATTTTGTATTAAATTACTTTATATGTGGAAAATTCCTATCAATTATGGAGTGCAAAGGAATAATTGAAAAACCACCATAGCCTTTGCAAACCACTTATCTATTTTGTATTAAATTACTTTACATGTGGAAAATTCCTATCAATTATAGAGTGCAAAGGAATAGTTGAAAAACCACCATCATAGTCTTTGCAAACCACTTATTTATTTTGTATTGAATTACTTAGCATTAAATGCAATAGATTAAGGATTAATGATTCATATACCAACATGCTTGAAATCAAATAAGAATTTGACAGGTGTTAGGTTATGACAAGCTGTTTTAATACTTAATCCATGCAATTTTGAAAAAGGTGGTCATTTTTGTTCGAAAAGCTATTGCATAAACGAAAGCCAAAAATAAAAAGTATTGGGTTACAATTCAAATTTGCAGGAAACGAGACCGACAATCAACATTTAAAAATTTCAGGCAAAATGGGTATTATCACTTTCCTTTCCTTAGTCTATGATTCAGTCTTTCACCCTATAAACATTAGGAAAATTGTATATCCACGCTAAAAGAAACCATGGACGCAACACAAAATCCTGTTAATCCCATACAACCCATTTTTCAAAATTTCAAATTTGATAATTTAATAGATGAGATATTTTTGAACCTGAGCTGACTATAAATAATGCTTGGAAAATTCCCTAATCATCTTATCAAAGGTTCAAATATTCCCTTAATACTCTACTGGCCTGGGAATGTGGTCTTGCACATGCAATTATCTTGCCAACTTGCCATTTCCCTTAGTTTATTTTGATGTTTTCAGGTCTGTATGATCCAATTCAAAGAGTGGTGAAATATTGTAATGGATCTAGAGTGGTTTTCCCTATTACTACAGATGCTTAATCTCAAATGCTATTGCTACCCGATAATCAAACTATTCTTAACTTTTTTTTTTTTTTTCAGTGCATATTTAATTCCTTAAGAATAGAGAAAAAGTAGTATGTATTGCTGAAACCATTACCAGAGAATTCCAAAATGCTTGAGTTAACCTACCACTTCCCATATAAATTTTCTCAGAAGTATCCAAATAAGTTTTCTCAGAAGTATCCAAATAAGTATCCAAATAAATTATTGTGATGTTCATTTTAATAATGGGATATTATAATGACTATACCATTGATGACACAATCTTAGTGTTTATTTTTTGAATAACACAGTTAGAAAGGTTCAACTATGCCAAATATTTGTCTGATGCTATCCATGAGCAGTGTGTTTAGTTTCGATCTTTGAAATGCTTTAGGTATCAATCCTACTTGATATACCTCTTGATTTATTACCAATCTACTCCATGGTAAGCTTATTTTGGATTTAGGATGGACAAAAAGCATTAAAGATCAAGGTCAAAAGAATGGTTTCAAAGTCACTTTTTCCTTGCCTACTGAAGTTTTGAGTCTTTTATAGTCAAAAACAAATTTGCATTGATTGTGGTTGGGAAAATTATGAAATATTTTGATTTTATGAAGGAAAAGTGTGGCATGATGATCCAAATCATGTAATTTTTAATCTAAGAATAGTCATTAGTTATGCTACATATATTCATCATGCAACTTTGGAGATAGAAAGATTGGAAAACAAATATATTTGGTTAGAAGTGTAGGAGGTTATACAGGAACATAAAGTTTTATGAAGTATAAAACCAAGTGTTAAGAAAGAATCGACCAGCCAGAAGCAAATATCAACTCAGATTATTCCAATTGAATATGATCATTGATCACATGTAGTTAGTGAAGTAGTGAGTTTGATTACAACAATGGTAATGAATCTTGTCAGTGGAACATCAATGAAATAAATGGATTATCTCATGGAGACCCTAGAAAAGTCAAAGTTACAAAGGAAATTTGTAGAAGTTGAATACCTAATGGAGGAAGATGAGAGGGAACCATCACCAAAAAAAATGAGAATTAATTCAAGTTCTAAATCAAGAGAAGAATTAGAGAAACATGTTGTTAGGAAACAAAATGAGAAGAACAAAGATGCTAGTAGACTAATTCCTTAGCTGTCTATTATTTCAATTACTCAAATTCTAGAAAATAGTAAACCAAATCAAGTGCTTCAAAGTAATTTGGTACAGTAGGTGAGAAGTTATAAGGAGATTTTAGTAACTAAAAAGGGCATTGATGTTTTCACATAAATGGTTTTAAATAAGAAATAGTCTAAACGGTCAAAAGATAGACTATTTCATCATATTGGAAATGAGGGGTTAGCTCCTCCAAGACTTTTAAATTCATTAGATTATGATAAAGGAACACTTGACATGGCTATTCTATAGCCACAAGTCAATAAAACTGAAGGAGACATTGAGTCTCTTGAATATGAGACTACCAAGGTGAAGTTTGATCTATATAATATGACCGTAGGAGACAAGATTGAATGGCATAAACAAATAGGGAAAATGGCATCCAAATATTTAAAGCAAGAAACAAAAAAAAGTTAAGAAAGTAAGAAAGTGTATTAAATAAGGAAAGACTTAATAATATTCATGGTCTAGAAAAAATAATAATTGATCTTGGAGAAGATCCTAATGATAAAAATGGGGTCAATTCTTTAGTAAAAGAAAAAGATAAGGAAATCCAAGTCTTAAAATCTAAACTGAAAATATTAGCATCAAAACATGTTCAAAGTAAAGAGTTGGTTGAAGCATAGAAATAAAAAGAGTAGTTAACTGAAGAGGTGACCAAGTTAACACAACATAATGCTTGATTGGGTCACCTAATTGAAAAGATAAATGAAGAAAAAGAAGAAACTCTATCTACTAATTTGTCTTTGAAGGCATCTATTCCTGATGTTGAGATTGTAAAAGAAGTGTTAAAAGAAAAAACAATACGGAGATTGAAAAATCAATTATTTATGGTCTCAAAGGAATTAGGAACCACCGAATCTAATATCCACCAAAACACCGTGGATATTACAGAGTTGCAAGCACATTTGGAAAAAATAAATATGATAATTGATGATTGCCATAAACAACTAGATGATAGGGATAGAGTCATTAATGAGGGTAACCAAAGAAATAAGGAATTGTTGAAATAATTAGAAGAAGTTGAATGAAGAGTATATGGGAAAAATACTTAATGGGAGAAAAACATGTGATTTGGGATCAAATCATATTAATGATAGAAAAACTCAGAGGTTATTTTGATGTAGTATAGTAGAATGAGATTCTAGCTCACAATGTACAAATTGAAATTACCAAAGCTTGGTCAAATTTAGGAGACAAAGCTCAAATAGAAAAAAGAAGTGATCAAGTTTTTGAATGGCAGAACCCAACCCAAGTTGATGATTATGGGCGTCAAAGACAAAAATTTTGTTATCATGTCAGTAAATGAGGTCCATACAAAAAGATGTTTGATAATGCTAGCTCAAAATAAGTTCAATGCAATTGGCCAATTTGCTCAAGGTTTTAGGGATGGATTTAGAATAACATTTGAATTAGGATTGCCTCCCCCATAGACACCTGAAAAATTGTTTTATGATGTTGAAATGTACAATGATTTATTACTTGAACAAAGAAAAAATATTGAGCAGTTAAAAAATGTTACTATCCCTCTTAAAGGAAAATTGATATTTGATAATCTCTTAATTGACTTCATACTGTTAGGTACTATTATCAATATGCATTAAAGTTTACTTCCTACATGTTTTTATATTTTCATTGAGTTAGATATTGTTGCAAGGAAAATGACATAATTTAAATATCCCTAAGGAAATGAATGGAATCTAATAGCCAAGTTAAGAAGCAAGGATTCAACAATAAGGCAAGCACCCCAAGTTGCTTCCACATCAACACCTTGGTCTTTACATATGAAAAATAAAAACACATGATTGGATAAAGAGGTCACAAGTATTCCAGGCATACCATGAGGAAGGAATAATTGTTTCCTCCAAAATTCAAGTTCCACTCTCTACTACTTTTGGAGACCATTATTAAAACATATAGTTGAGGTGCAAGAAGATAAAAACAAAGAAAAGAATGAATATGGAATCAATAATTGGACTCAAGAGAGAACTTAATTCTATCAACTATTTTGGTCGCTAGGAAGAGAAAAATGACTTAATTTTTCCCAGGTTTTTATGGTCCTTATAAGTTTTCATAGGATTCATCACATGTTCAATCAATATTTTGTTTATTCTTGTTAGTTATTTAAACATTTTAGCAAATATTTAAAATTTTGAATCAAGAAGTTTTTTAGAGATTTAATCTCAAAGACTTATCTTTGTATTTATCAAAGTTTCAGTATATTAGCTACAACATGAATTTTTTTTCACATGATTCTTGCAATGAAGGTTGATAATATTAAATGTTAAGTTGGTAGCATATTTGATTTCATATTTCAGGGTTTATAGTATTTATTACTAAATTATGTCGAAATTTAAGATGGTTTAGCGTATGCATGGAAGTTTACATAAAATTAATAATCTGTAGTATTTGTTTGTATGTTCACATGCTTTTCAATTCATGTATTGATGATTGTTTATTCAAAATATACTTAAAGAAATGTTTCCTTGAAAATAGTATTTTAATTGAATGGAAGTTTGGTGCCCTTGGTAGATGAGAATAACTTTTAAAGTCCCATAATATTTATTACATAATCTCTCTAATCTTGTATTAATATTTCTTTGTAAGTTTGAATTTGTGACAAAGTTTCATCTTTTTTTAATTTTGTTGAAGAACATCTAAATTAAAACAACATCCATATTTACGGGTTATCCTCTATGGATGTTCGATTCTTTTAGTAAACCTAAAGAAGGGAGGTTTTTGTCTCCATAGGGTGCCTTGGAACTATTCCCTAACCAAGAAAAATTTGAGGAACAACAGACCCTAAAGTTCATTTTAGAGATATGAGACATTATGGTATACTACAGTCCCCTCCAAAATGATCCTTCTCCTCTCCCCCTATATCTTTATACTTCTCTTGATCACTTCCCTATTGATCCAGGTGGATACTAGTGGCCATCCACTTGTTCCACTACCAGTTTTACTTTGGGAGGTCATCTCTACAAGGTAATAAAGGTAGTTCCAACCACCACAGTTTCCTTGATCTAAATGAAGTAGTGCAGAAAAGTAATCTCGCAAATTAGGATATTGTTCCTCTCCATGGTTATATTAGAAGGTGAAAAAATGACTATCACAACTGCAATGGCCTCTACAAGAGGAATCTCTACACAATAGAAGTATATGGAAAAATGGTGGAGGAATATCGAGATATCTCCACTTCACTTGTAGGGTTGCCTCTACACTGGCAGGTCATGCATTCAATTGATTTTATACCTAGTGCTCATTTACCTAATGTACCAATATAAAGATGCACTCTTCTAGAGAATGAATAAATCAAACATTAGATTAAATACCTCATACAAAAGGGCCACATCCGATAAATCTATGCATGTTGCACAATCCCAATTGTGTTAGTGAAAAATAAGGATGGGACATGATGACTATGTATTGATTACAAAGATTTGAAAAAATCATAATAAAGAACCAATATCCAATCCCTGTATTGATTATCTTCTTGATCATCTGAAGGGTGCCAATGTTTTTAATAAGATTGATATGAAGTCATGCTATCACCAGGTACCAATTGAGAAAACTAATGTATGGAAGATAACCTTCAAGTCTAAAGAAGGAAAGTTTTTGGGTGGTTGATCAAGCCTTTTAGCTTGACTAATGCACCAAAACAGTTCACAAGGATAATGAAATATATATTGTGGCCACTCACAAATTATTTTATGGTTGTATATTTGGATGATATCCTCATATTCAACAAAACTTGGGAAGAGAATTTGCAACACATTCAGTATATTCTGATCACCTTGCAACAACATGATTGTTGGGATTATCTCATATCGCTTGGCTCCTAAGCCAAGTGACCAAGGGTGAGGCCAAATCCAAGTTAATTTGGACCAAGTCACAACATAAATCATTTGAAGAATTAAAACATTTCCTTTGTTCAGTGTCAGTACTCACTCTATCATACCTACAAAATCTCTTCGATATTGAAACAAATATTTTAGATTATGTTATCGATGTAGTCCTCTTTCAACATGGACATCTAGTGTCCTATCAAAATGAGACAATCTCCAATGTTTTTCACAAGTACCCCACCTATGACAAGGATATGTACTCAATTGTGCAAGCCCATAACTAATAGAATCATTACATTTCAGGCAACTAGATTATTATCCACATTGATCACAAGTACCCATAGTTCATGTAGATGTAGGGAATTCTCCAAAATAATTTCCATCAGAAGTGGTCCATGTACCTACAATAGTTCCACCTGAACATAAAGTAGAATAATGTCAACACAAATTGCATTGGAAATTGCCTCAACTAACCTCTAGTTATGGTGCTGACCAAAATACTCAACTCTTATGGATCAAGACAACTAGGTGGCCCAATTTGTATGATAATGAGCCTAACTTCATCACTACTTATTAGACACCGAGCGTAGGTAAATTGGTCTCAAAATTTCATCTCCAAGATGAAATTTTATGCCACTTGGGGAATCTTTGTGTCCCTTCAAAATGTTGAAATATTAATTATTGCAAGGATTAAGTAATTAATGAAAAATATTAATTAATTTTTGGACAGATAATTAATTATTGCAGGGATAATTAATTACTGCATGGAAAAATATTATTTCTCAAAAGTTTAGATGTTGGAAGATTAGTTGTCATTGATGTCAACCCTTGAAGATAACAAAAGCTAACCGAAGATAAAAAAACATAAGAGGTTTCATGTGACTTTCACGTGAGTTTCATGCCATCATGAGTCACATGATAGTTTCATGTAATTAAGAAATTTTCCTTTAAAACACAGAGAAGAGTCAATTGAAAATCACTTCTGTTTATTCACTTCTAAGAATATAGGTTGGAGATATGAGGCAGTGAGTCGAAGACAAATAATTCCAGTGAAGTAAAAAGTTTGTAGGAGCCAAGAGTACGTAGAAGGGGTTTCATACATGAATACCTTGAGTATATCCACATGCTTCAGGAGGAAAAGCACAGACATCCATGAACTACAATGAGGAAAAGCATGGATACATGTGAGAAGACAATAAAAAAAATTGTGGACCTGTGAGGAAAATTTGTGAAGATCAAGGATCTAAAACACAGGTCAGCTACAAGATTGAAGGTATGTCTTTCTAAGTGCGTTAGGGTGAGTATTCTGAAGAAATCATGAACAAATATGTCTTAGTGATTCATAAGAAATTGATTTGGAGAATACTCTTGTGGATATTGGTATGAGGTGTGTGTGGTTATAGTCTTGATAAGATATTAATATGAGTAGAAACAACAGAAATATCAGATACATCAGTAGCAATAGGTTATTAGTGACAAATGTCGTGACATATTTGTCTACAATTATACTTCAGGGCGTTTGGACGAGGAAAGGAAAGGTGGTTGTAGCCTCCTTCTAGTTGGAGCCGATAAATTTAGGGAGTTGGAGCTTCCTTCAAGTTGCAACCTGTAAATAGGGGGTTGGAGCCTCCTTCCAGTTCAGCTAGAGAAATAGGAAGTTGGCACTTCCAATTAATGTACTCTTTGATCAATAAGAAAATCATTTCGTGGTTTTTTCCCGCATTGGATTTGCACGTAAAATTATGGTGTACTATGCTTATGTGATGTTTATGGTGTTGATGATATTTTGAATACTCATAGTAGTTATTGGAGGATTTATATTATGATTAAAAGTACTAATTGGGATCATACTGATTCACCCCCCCTCTCAGTATTCCAACAATTGGTATCGAAGCCGGTCCTTCAGGAAGTAGTCTAACCACTAGAAGGAGATCATGGAATACGCTAGGATTGGAGCACCAAGGTTTGACGGTAAAAGTTGTACCTTCTGGAATAAAAGGATGAAAATCGTTTTACAGGCATATGGATTTGATGTTTGGAAATCAATAGTAGATGGGTATACAACACCAACCACTCCCCCAACCGACAGAGATGGAAAGAAACTCAGTGAAAACAACTCAAAGGCTAAAGGTACTATTCTAAGTAGTCTAGTTGATTTAATATTTGTCAAAGTTATTCATTGTGATAGTGCAAAGTATCTTTGGGATAAACTCCAAAATATTTATGAAGGAGATGCCAAGATAAAGGGAGCTAAGGTTCAAATTTTCAGAGCTAAGTTTGAACAATTGAATATGAAGGAAGATGATGACATTGTAACCTACCTCCCGCGAGTTGACGAAGTAGTTAACACTATTAAAGTATTGGGAGTAGAAGTTGATGACTCAATGTTTTTTCAAAAGGTATGTAGGTCTCTTCCTATGAGATTTGAAATCACTATACATTGATCATGGATGAGCTACATGGAATATTTAAAGCTTATGAAATGAGAACAGAACAAGAGAACCCAGTCACAAAGGAAGCAACTTTTAAGGAATCCAAGAAGACAAAGAAGAAGCACAAGCAAAGGTCAAAACCAAGTTACAGTTGCAGTGATGATTCAGACGAAGATGAAGAGATGGATAATTTCGTAAGGAAATTAAAGAAATGAAATTGAAATTATAAAGGTATGCTTCAATTGAAATGTTTTAATTGTGGTGGTATTTGTCATTTTTATTCTAAATTTCCTCACAGGAATAAAGACAGTGATGAAGAAGAAGCTTCTAAAAGGGAAAATAAATATAAAAAAGGAAACAAGAGAAGAAACAAATTCTTCAAGAAAAGTTTATACTCAAAGGAGGACAGTTCCTCATCAAACGAGAAGGATAAAGATAGTGACAATGATTCAGAAAGAGTACTTTCTTATCACTCTGTAAATTTCCTTGGCTGCAGAAGAAAATATGAGAGGTAACCTTTTTCAAACCAAACTTTAGACTGAAAGCTGGCCCTTTCAATCAGAGGGGGACCCCTCCTTGAAATATGATATGCAATACAAATTCAACAATAACTCATGTGCGTAGGACAATGTCTAGATTCTGTAAATAAATATAGGGTTTTTAAAATGTGATTGGTAGGGATGAAGAAATACCATTGGGAAATGGAGTCTAATACATGAAAATCAACAAAAAATCTGCAGGATGCTGGTTATATGAATGATGAATAACATGGGAAATATAGTCAACCCTTTACTAGACATCCAAAATATCATTGTAGATAAAGGTTGAAAGGAGATGACAGTCCACTGCAACAGGGCATCAAAGATGAATCCTAAAGCAACTTTAGAATACAAAACGGGTAAGCATTTGAAAGTTCAGAACATAGATCATTTAAAAATGAATTATGCAATTCCATTATCTCAGTCAAATACTGAAGACAAAGACAATAGTGATTTACTAATGAGGATACATTAACACATAGGAAAACATACTAGAAAGAATTGGCACATGAATCCATGCAGTCAACCATTCATGTATTTTTGATCATGCAATTTCTCATCAATAAAATCTGATACAAAGTGCCAAGGAGTCCTCCACTCAGGTCCCAAACCCTTTTACAATCCTTTTCATGATAATATATAGAATTAAATTCCAATATAACTCAATAAGGTCGAAATATTTAGGGTTTCACATTCAAGGAGTTACAAACTAACTTCTATTTTTTAGGGTTTAGTTTTTAACTAATTAAATTTGGCGAAAATATGTAAAAATAGGCTGTAAATATTCCTTCAAATATCCCAAACCATGACACTTGTACAAAACATGAGGGAGGTTTTTGTAGATGAACCAGTTCTTGAGAAAAACCTCTTTGAGTTTATTGAGATCAATCACCATCTTCTTGGAATCTGAGCTTGAAGTTTACTACAAAAACAATCAGTTACAGGAAATTTGGCAACAAATTGCAGTTTCGCAACAAATCACAGTTTCGCAGCAAATCACAGTTTTGACGATTTTAAAGAGGAAATAACACATGGCCATAAAAAACTGATTGAAAAGGAAAACATTGACTCCCATGACCTTACTCCCATTATTTCCTGACCGTTATGGAGATATGGTATCTCTAAAGTGATTTGACATGAGAGTTAGTCGCTGAGAAAAACTAGGAGGTTTTGCAACGAATTTGAACTGATTGGTTGCAAGTATTTAAGAGGTACTATTTACGTTGGGAAACCTATGAAACCTTTAGTATATTTGATAACATTCTCCCATGACTCTATTAATACATAATGTAAAAATTTAAGACCCACCCTCTTCAAATGATGACAAATGACTCTAGGATAGAAATGTGACACAATTGACTTGACCTTGGACAAGAATAACCACTTCACTTATTTCTTGGAATGATACTTTAATTCCCTTAAACATGACCCAATAAAAACCCCAAACTTGACTCATAAATGAGTGAACCCAAATTTTTTGTCATGGCACACTAACCCTAGGACCTTGACACATGGTCATGACCACAAGACTCAACAACAACAAAAAAAAATGTTTTGACTTTGTAAATTTATACCCACTAACATACTCTTCATGGAAGTAGAATACGATTCTAAAGAAGAAGGTGAAGTTGATCTTAGAGCAGAGCTAATCAGTGCATTAGAAGAACTTAGGAAGGAAAGAAAGAAAAACAAGTCACTCAAGGTAGAGTTAAAAATGAAAGAGGGATCTCAGAATTCCAACTCTGAAGAACTAGAGCATATGATCACGAGTCTAAAAATTCAAATAGAAGAAGACAAAATAATTGAGGAAATTATTAGAAGTCAGTTAGAAGAAAAGGAGAAAATGATTGGAATCTTGGAAGAAAAAGTAGTCTCTTTAAGAAAAGATCTTGAAATGAAAGATATGTAGTAGAAGAGCACCAAAATCTTGGATCAAATCATCAGTAGTTAAAGATAATCAGATGACATGTCTGGAATAGTATACAATCAAGTACAAAATGAGAAAGGGTCAAGCTCCAAGGAAATAAAACAGAAATCAAAACAAAGAAGATATGTAGATATTGTGAGAGATTCAGTCAAGAAGGAAGAATGCAAGCTCCCAAATAGGAACATTCTAGAAATAAAGAAGACTCAAGATGACAAATTCAGAAGGAGTGCATCACAAATAAGATCATCTATTCCCAAGTATCAAAGATTCTTTTATGGTCATTGTTTTAATTGTGCTAATTTTGGACATAAAGATGAAAAATGCAGAGCCTATGCCAAGAAAAGAAACAAAAATGCAGGTTATTCCAGAAGATATTATGAATCATACAACAGGAACCAAAACAATTTTGGTTTATTGAGAGATGAAGTAGAATGCTACAAATGCAACAATTTTGGTCACATAGCGAAGAATTGTAGATTGACTATTCCACCCAGAGAATCAAAGAAGAACATTAGAAATCATATATCAGAACCACAAGGGATATGGATAATAAAGAAGAATCAATGCTCTCTTGATCTACAAGCCCAACAAAGGAAAAGTGATTGTTCTGTTGACAGTGGTTGTTCAAAATATATGACAGGTGACAGGAACAACTTTCTAACTCTGAAGAAAGAAAATTATGGATCAGTTTCATTTGGCAATAATCATTCAACTAAAATTATAGGTAGAGGCACAATTAATCTTGGAAGCAAAGATAGAATGGTAGAAAACGTTCTACTGGTTGTAGATATGAAGAACAATATGTTGAGTGTAAGTCAAATGTGAGATCAAGGACACACACTTCAATTCGAATCAGAGAAATGTGAAATAAGGAAAGAAGGACCAGGCATGTTAGTGGTGACAACTATAAGGACTCCAAACAACATATATGTTTTGAATGAAATTGGAAAGAAAAGTTGTTGTTTAGGAAAGGAAAATGAAATTTGGCCATGGCATGGAAGAATGGGTCACATGCACTTTGACAATATTGTCAAAATCAACAGAAAGGAAGCAATAAGAGAAATGATTGAAATTTCAAAGCCAACAAGTATTCTATGTAAGAATTGTCTATAGGGAAAATAGACAAGGACCAAGTTCAAATCAAAGGAGTACTCAACAAAAAAACCATTGGAGATTGTACACACCGATCTATGTGGACCAATGAGGACAAAGGGATTAAATGGTGAAAAATACTTGATGCTATGGATTGATGACTACATAAGAATGACTGCAGTTTGATTTCTTAAGAAGAATTCAGAGGCATTTGAGCTTTGCAAGATATACAAAGAGATGGTTGAAATAGAGACAGACTTGGAAATAAAATTTCTTAGATAAAACAATGGTGGAGAGTTTGCATCAAAATAATTCATGGATTTTTGTGGTGAAAATGGGATAAAAAGGCAATTCTTAGAAGCCATGACACCTAAGAAAAACATAGTTTCTGAAAGAAAGAACATGACAATACATGAGATGGCCAAAACCTTGTTGAAATATTCCAAGTTGGGTGAAATCGTTTGGGCATAGAAGTACATAAAGTAGTTCATATCTTGAACATAGGAATTCTCAGAAGTAATATTGATAAGACTTCCTACGAGCTATGGAAAGGAAGATCGAAAAATGTGAAGCATTTTAGAGTGTTTGGAAGCAAGTGCTACATCAAAAGAGAAGATGGAAGAATTGGAAAATTTGAGTTTGGAGTTGACAAAGGATGATTTGGATTTTATGAGAAGAACAAAATGAACACAGATTATTATTATTATTAACACAAAGACACAAGTAATAATAACATAGATACAATAAAACTGGATTCTATTCAATAAATCAATATGTTGAAACTGTAAAATGCAGATTGAAAACAAGCTTGCTAGAATGGTGGAAGATTATCTCTGAGAAGAGATGTGACGAATGTGCTCATTCACAAGAAGATGAGTACAATGAGGATATGAAACCATTTTAACAGTAAACATGAATTCCAAAACCCAAGACATCAAAAAACCTAACCCTAGGAGATGAAGCGCCAAGAGTCATGTGGGCCCCGTTGGGGTAAGTTAGTACAACAACTTCTCAGTGTCGTAACATTTGCATACGATCTCCGTTTTAGGTGTGCGATATCCCGTTGGAAAGGTCTATCCGAGGAATATGCATTATGCCATCAAACCTAGGCTTAGTCATCAATTTTATTGTGGCAATCCCTAAAAACACTATCTAGGGCCTCAAAACGGCCCCAAAAGTTTAGGACCCGAAAACTAGGAAAAAATTGCCAGAATGAAAAAATGCCAAAATGATCCAGTTGGAATAGGTGGGTGGACACTAATATCTACCTAGATCAATCCTCCCCTCTTAGGAGGCAATGGTATCCATTGTGTTGAGTTCCCCCATCATATGAGGACATTTCTGTTGAATTTGGCCACAGGTGAGCCACTTGCCTTACTGCAACAACTACCCTGCTTTGAGAACCTAATAAAGTTGTATCCTATCCGTGTGTCCACAATCTGATCATTGGATTCCTGTTCCATGCATTCTGGGTTGAGATATGTTTTATTCAATTGTTCTGCTATCTCTAAGGTGTCCAATAGTGGTGGAAAATATGGCTGAAGGAGATCCACATTGAACATTGGGTGCAAGCCAAGGAAGGGGGGAATGTTGAGATAAAAATCATTGTCACCCATAGCCTTGGTGATGGTGTAAGTTCCATAAAAAAGTGGACGAAGCTTCCAATGGGGCCCTATAAGGCGTTCTTTTTGCAAGTGCAACCAAACTTTGTTGCCCACCTGAAACTTGTGTGGCACCTGATGTTGATCATGGAGTTTCTTGTACTTGGAATTGGACTTCTGTAAAATATCCTGAACCTGTTGGAGAATGTGCTAGATCCACTCAATGAACCACATTTTGAGCATGGGATGAGTCTTCCTAGGTGGCTACAAGGGGTAGTGCAACATACATGGGACCCAATGGTTGAAATCCCAACCCCACCTGAAAGGGGTTGTGGCCGGTTGAGCTTTGTAGGGCTATGTTGTAGCTATGATAAACATAGGGAAGACTCTCATTCCATGTGCAAGGGTTCTTGTAATTGTACATGCGCATGATATGTATGGTCATCCAGTTGATGACCTCAGTTTGGCCATCCATATGGGGGTGGAAGGAAGTGGATTTGGTGAGCTTGGTGTCCAGCAGTGACTAGAGGCTCGACTAGAATGTGCTGAGGAACCGACTATCCCGATTTGAGATAATAGTTTGTGGTATCCCAAAATGTACCCACACTCATTCAAATAATATCTTGGTAGTGGCCTCCATTGTGATTCTCTTCTTGTATAAATCCATAATCGCCATCTTGGAAAAGCGATCAACAACCACAAAAACACAGTCATTTCCCCGCTTGGTGGATGGAAGGCAGGACATGTAATCGATTGAGATGGATTCCCAGGGCCTGTTAGGAGTAGAGAGAGGGGTGTACAATCCTTATTTCTTAGTGGCCCGTTTGGCAATAGAGAAGGCAATGCAGGACCTAATATACTTTTTGACATCTTGTCGAAGTTTCAACTAGTAGAAACATTGCTGCAACAATGCCACTGTCGTTTCTATGTTGAAGTGTCTTGCCACTCGACTGTAGTGGGATTCCCAAATTAGCTTCTCTTTCTCACTTGATGGAACACAGAGATGGCCCAGATGGCACAACATCCCATCCTGTAGATGGAAATTAGTGACAATTGTGTTTGTGCCCAACATCTGGTAGGTGGTGGCGAAGTCAGGATATTTCTCTTAGAGGTGGGGCCATCCAGAGGTCTCATGGATCTAAGAGTCTATCATCATGGTGAGTTCCACGACTAGAGGTCGAAATAGAAAATCAACGACGTGGTTGGTACTTCCTGTCTTAAACTTGATGTTGAGGTGGAACTGCTGCAAGTATGTGGACCACTTCTGATGGAGATCATTCTACAATTTGCCTTGTGTCTGCATGTAGTGCAATGACTTATGATCAATGTGGATGACTATCTCCTTCTTGAGAATGTAATGCTTCCACTAGCGACAATATTTCACAATGGAGTACATTTATTTGTCGTAAGTAGGGTACTTACGAATGACATCTCATAGTGTCTCACAATGATAGGCCACGAGGTGACCGTGCTGAGTGAGAAATGCACCCTCAACATAGTCTGAAGCATCTGTCTCGATCTCAAAGGGTTCTTGTAGGTCGGGTAATGAAAGCACTAGGGCTGAGCATAAGCGCTGCTTCAAATCATCAAACTCTTTCTGTTGGGACAAGCTCCACAAAAACTTTTCCTTACCACCACCCTTGGTTACTTGGATGAGGGCCCATGCAATATGAGAGAATCCTGACATGTACCTATGGTAGAAATTGGCAAGGCCTAAGAAGCTCCAAAGCTTAGTGAGCATGGTTGGGCCTGGAAAGTCATGGATAACCTGGATCTTGGATGGATCCACATGCACACCATTCTCATCAACAATGTAGCTAAGGTATTGGAACCTGTCCATGCTGAAGGAGAATTTTTCCAAGTTGAAATATAGCTTGTGATGCCGTAGAGTGTGAAGAACTTGCAAAATATGCTGCAAGTGTTCCTCCCAAGTCTTATTGTATATGAGGATGTCATCCAAATACACCACTACAAAATAATTGGTGAAAGGCCGCAATATATCTTCCATCATCCTCATGAAAGTTGCTGGGGCAATTGTCAAACCAAAGGGCATGAACAACCATTCAAAAAGACCTTCTTTTGACTTGAAGGTAGTCTTCCATACATCTGTCTACTCTATTGGGACCTGATTGTAGCCAGACTTTAGATCAATCTTACTGAAGTATTTACCCCCCTTGATATGATCAAGGAGATCATCGATTCGGGGAATCGGGTACCGTTTCCTGATTGTGATTTTATTTAGGGTCCAGTAATCAATGCAGAGTCACCAGGTCTCATATTTCTTCTGCACAAGCACGATTTGGCTTCCACAAGGTGATGAGATGGGTCGAATGTGGCCATTTTGGAGAAATTATTGAATCTCATGATTGATCTCCTCATTTTCTAACAGAGAACAGTGATAGATTGGCCCATTGGGTAGCAATGCGTCAGGGTTCATATCAATGGAATTCCTTACCTGATAGTGCAGAGGTACCCTAGTATGTGAGGATAATATGTCTTTATATTCTTCCATGACCTTATCCACTTGCTTCTACTATGTGGAGAGGTAGGTAACGAAGTCCCTAGATGTGGATGCAATATTTCACTCACTTTGAGAGTGAATCACGAAGAAGACAAACTTCCCAGTTTGAGAGATGACCTTCCTACATTGCTTGACATTGATTAAGGAAATGGCACTAGGTGGGACTACATCAGGTATCCTGGACAATTTCCTGTTCAAAGTAATAATAACACTGCGAGGCCTAGACTCATATATGTCATGGAGTTTCCATAAATAAGGTTGGACCAAAAAAAAAAAAAAATCTTGAAGGGGAGCAACATCACACAATACCTCATCTTTGAAGGGCTTGATGCCATACGACATACGACATTGTTGGCTGACGCGAAGATTGCTTCCTTGGAGGAGCCATCCGATGGTGTAGGGATGCAGGTACAATGTTGTCAGCAGGGCCAACCGCTTGAAAACCTCTGCTGAGATGAGGTTCTTATAGCTACCACAATCAATATGAAGTGCAACAGGGTGCCTTTCACCCACATCTGTGAATGAAAGAGGCACTCGCCTTCCTCTGGCTCATTAGGTTCATTGGGTTGGATCTTGGTGGTAGAAACAATGGAATTAGGTTTCACTTCAATGATTCATCTCCCCTTTTTTGATTCTGAATTAGAGTTAGAACCCACATCTAATTCACAGGATTTCACCTCAGCCACCAATGACTACTTTGAACAAAAATCAACAATGTTATTCCATGGCCTCTTATGGAAGTCACATCACTTCCTGGTATATTTCTTCATCTTTCGATTGTCCTTCTTTGTTTGTGACTTAGACTAGTTGTCTGGAGGCTGTCCCTCTTTGCTCTACAATTTTGGGATTCCCTTTCCCTACTTCTGCTGTGAGGGGTTCTCAGACCCAAACAACAGTTTCTTTTGTTTAAGCTTCTGCTCGATTTTGAAACCATATCGATAGGTCGCGCCCAAGGACAAGATGTCCATAAAATCCATTTCTTCTTGGATGTATCTATGTAGACCACCGCTGTACTTAAAAACCAAATGTCACTCATAATATTTTATACCCAGCTTGGTGCGCAAGGTATGGAATATATTTGTGAACTCTGGCACTGCTTGGTCCCTTTCCTGCCACAGTGTGGTCCATTTTGTATACAGGTCGTCATAACTTCCAACAGGGTAGTATTGTTCCTTAATAACATCCTTGAAGGAATCGTAGGTGAGTGAGACTGTAAATAATGAGGGCTCCTCTGTTTCCTTTTTCTCACAGAAAGTCTCCCACCAATCTTTGACATGGGAAACGACTTTGAGTAGCGCAAAAGTAATGTTTTATCTATTCAAAAAGTTATGGACAAAAAAGTACCCTTCTAGGAGATTCAACCATTTGTCTACAACATCTGCGTCTATCTAACCTTCAAATATAGGAATTTCAAAGTTGATCTATACCTTGAAAGGGACTGTGCCTCTGCTCGAGGAAGATGCGTTGCCTCTTGGTAGTCATTGAAGGATTTGTGCAAAATTATCCATCATCTTGTTCCTTTGTTCTGCAAGGGCTTCCTCGAGAAACAATTTGAAATGATATCATGTCTTGTCGTATTTCTTTTCTCCTACCATGGAAGGTCTCTTAGGCATGTGAGATATTTTTTCCTCAAGAGAAACAAGCTCAAGACCCAAATATTTGTACCCTGACCTGGTCGGGGACATGCACTAAGAACAACAAGGAGAAGACTGCTTTGATACCACTTATTCATATTTTATGAGTAGAATGAAATGGACACATATTATTATTTTTATTATTAACACAGAGACACAAGGAATAATAATAGAGATACAGTAAAACTGGCTTCTATTCAATAAAGAAATATGATGAAATTGTAAAATCCAGACTGAAAACAAGCTTGCTAGAATGGTGGTGACTTATCTTTGAGAAGATATGTGATGGCTATGCTCATTATCAAGAAGATGAGTACAATGAGGATTTGGAAGATTTTTTACAATAAACATGAATTCCAAAACCCTAGACATCCAAAAACCTAACCCTAAGAGATGAAGCACCAAGAGTCATGTCGACCCTGTTGGGGTAAGTTAGTACATCAACTTCCGTCATAACTTTTGCATACGATATCCATTTTAGGTGCATGATAGCCTGTTGGAAAGGTCTATCCGAGGAATACACATTATGTTGAAAAATTTGACTCAATGTTTAGTTTAAAAGTGGCGAGCCCTAAAAAATCAGTTTAGGGCCTCAAAACAACCCTGCAAGTTAAGGACCCGAAAACTAGGAAACAACTTTCAAACTAAAAAATTGCCAAGATGAGCCAGTTGGAATAGGTGGGTGGCCACCTATATCCACCTGAATAAAAGGAATGTTCTTCGGGTACTCAATAAAAATAAGGCATACAAGTGTTTAATCTGAGACTCTACATAATAGTGGAAATCATCAATGTATAGATTGACGAGGCTAGTGTACGAAAGTCCAAAGAAGAAAGAAAAGACTCAACAGAGTAGGAAAAAGAAGAGGATTTGAAAGAAGAAGTAGAAGAAGCACAATCAGAAGAAGAAGAAGAGCAACTAGAAGCAGAGAAAAAGGAATATGACCAAAACTCCTAGCTGAAGAGTGCAAAAAAATCATCCATCAAAACAAATAACTGGGAATAAAAATGCAAGAATTGAAACCCGAAGGAAATTACACTCACCAGAACAAAGACATTTGGAAATGTTTTCCACAATTGAACCCATCATTTTTGAAGAAGTTAACACTGATAAACACTGAATCAAAGCTATGGAAGAAGAACTGAATCAAATAGACAAGAATGAAACATGGGAACTTGTTCCAAGGTTTAAGGATAAGAATGTGATTGGCACAAAATGGGTATTCAAAAACAAGTTGAACGCAGATGGACAAGTAACCAAGAATAAAGAAAGGTTAGTATGCAAGGGATATGCTAAAGTTGAACGAATAGATTTTGAAGAAAGTTTTGCCCTAGTTTCCAGAATGGAAGCAATCAAATTGATCTTGGCTTATGTATGTTTGAATAAAATCAAGGTATATCAGATGGTTGTAAAATCAACCTTCTTAAATAGAGAACTAGAAGAAGAAGTCTTCGTTGAAAAACCAAAAGGATTTATACTATCAAAAAGGGAAGATTATGTTTGTAGATTGAAGAAGGTAATATATGGACTCAAACAAGCCCCCAGGGCATGGTATTCAATATTGGACAAGTATCTACAACAACAAGGGTTCAGGAAAGACAATGCAGACAACAATCTATACATAAAAGTAAACCAAAATAATGTTTTGATATTTGAAGTTTATGTTGATGACATTATTTTTGGCAGTAATGATGATAGGATTAGTCAGAAATTTGCTAAAGACATTCATAATGAATTCAAAATGTCATTACTTGGAGAGTTGTGTTTCTTTTTGGGACTCTGCATATGTCAGCTAGATATAGGTATTTTCATCTCTCAGACCAAGTATATCAAAGAAATGTTGAAGAAGTTTGGAATGGTAGATTGCAAGCATGTAAGTACTCCCATGTAGACTAGTTGCAAATTGAGTAAAGATGATATATTCAAGGATGCAGATAAGAGAATCTACAAATCAATGATTGGCAGTTTACTCTATGTGACTGCATCAAGGTTGGATGTGATGCAAGCAATATGACAGGTGGAAAGATTTAAAGAAACACCAAAGGAAACAC
Organism: Picea mariana; assembly: GCA_032191745.1. Taxonomy (NCBI): domain Eukaryota; kingdom Viridiplantae; phylum Streptophyta; class Pinopsida; order Pinales; family Pinaceae; genus Picea; species Picea mariana. The sequence continues at coordinate 122,917 of JASDQU010108279.1, forward strand.
ATGTTATGGCAATAAAGAGAATATTTAGATATCTCAACGGAACATAAGACTATGAATTATTGTCTCCAAAAGGGAAGGATCTATCTCTAGTTGCATACACAGATGCAGATTGGTCAGGAAGTGTTGATGATGGAAGAAGTACAAGTGGAGAAACGTTCTACTTGGGTGATTTTCTGGTATCTTGGTTGAGCAAGAAACAATCTTTAGTATCATTGGACACAACAAAAGCATAGTATATTGCAACAACATGTTGTACAAAGGTTTTCTAGATGAAACAAACTTTCAAGGACATACAGGTGGAATACGACGAGCCTATTCTGATATTATGTGATGACACCAGTGTTATAGGTATCTCTAAGAATCAAGTGATGCATTCCAAGACGAAAAAAATTCCGATTAAATTTCACTTTCTACGGGAACAGGTAACAAAGAATAACGTCAAGGTAGAGTATGTTGGGACAAAAGAGAAGATTGTAGATATCTTCAACAAACCTCTTCCGAGGGAGACTTTTGAGTATCTTCGACATAAGATCAGAGTAGTTTCAGCCGCACAATCAATTTTTTTGAAATACTTGAATGCTTTTTATCAGATATGTACACGAGGAAGCACCATGAAGAGAAACATCAGTAAAGATCAGAGGCTTACTGACAATGGGAGAAACCCAAAGGATAAGTCATCCTTTGCCATTGATGTCAAAGGGGGAGAGAAAAACAAAGGCATGAAAAGGAAGAGAAGAGGCATGTAGACAAGGGGAGCCAACACATGAAGACAGTGGGAGAGAGCATGAGAATGAGTGTTTCCATTGTTGTGTCTAAGTGTTGCCATTAATACCAAAGGGGGTTATTGTTGAAAGATTAATTATTGAAAGGATTGAATAATTATTGAAACAAAAAATTAATTATTGCATGGAAAAAGATTATTTGTCAAAAGTTTAGATGTTGGGAGATTAGTTGTCATTGATGTCAAACCTTGAAGATACCAAAGGAAAAAAAAATATAATATGTTGCATGTGTGTTGGATTCCATCATGAGTTGCATAGAAGTTGGATGTAATTAGGAAATTTCCCTTTAAAACAAAGAGACTAGTCAATTGAAAATCACTTCTGTGTATTCACTTATGAGAATACNATTTAAGGCAGTGAGTCGAAGACAAATAAGTCCAATGAAGTAAGAAGTTTGCAAGAGCCAAGAGTACATAGAAGGGGTTTCCTACAAGAATTCCTTGAGTATATCCATGGGTTTCAGGAGGAAAAGAGCAAACATCCATGGGCTGTAGTGAGGAAAATAGTGGATACCTGCAAACAGACAATACACATAGTTGCATGCCTACGAGGAAAATTTGTGAAGACCAACGATCTAATGTAGGATCAAATCCTGTTACTGAGAGGGGTGGTGAATCAGTGACACAATTATTATATGAATTTTTCTTTTGTTAATGCAAAAATATTTTTAACACAATATTTTATCGTGGAACCCAATGGGAAAACCACAAACTCTTTTCTATTAACTGCAAACTTTTGTTTTACATGTTACATAGAAGGAAGATATTCTTCCTTTTCAATCAACACCAACCGATTAGGATGCATCCACACCTTTGTTCACCATCACCAATTGGTAGGAGGTTTCGACCCCCTATTTAGTCAACTACAATTGACAAGGAAGCACCAACTCCCTCTGCATGTACCAACTTGCCCTTGCACCACCCAACCACCCTTATTTTTTGAATCCGGGGAAACTTCTATATCAAGTATTTACTGTATCTTTCTCTTCTTCTCTGATTAATATATCTTCTGATTCAGATTGTAGAGTTACAATATTCTCAACACTCTTCCTCATTTATATAATCTTCAAAACGGTGTGAGAGTGATACACTGTGTCCCTTTGTTTGGACTATCACACCTCTTTGTTTAACTTAACCATAATCATTGTTTTATTATTTTTACCACGAAGGGTTTTCATAAATTGATCACAGTTATGGATCAATTTCATCCTTTTAACTCGATCCTGAATCTCTGCAATTTATTTATAGAAATTGAGTTCTGCAGAGGCGCTTCCTTCAAACCATTACATGTGACCGAATGATACAAAACCACAGGCTTTATCAACTTTAGCGATGTATTATATTCTTCCTTTTAAATCTGTTATTCTATATGACCAATAGCAGTGACAAGACGGTAGGACAAATGAGTGCTTGAGTGCTTATCAATTCAATGGTCATGATTTAATCCCCTGATGAGATGGATGACAGTTGGGACATCGAGAACTTCATCATTCAGAACTTCAGGATTTCAAATTTTCATATTTTCAAATATGATCGGACAATTTATTTTGTGGAACCACATCAATGGTTAGAATTGATCCTTACACTCATCCTTTCACTTTTTAATCCGATGGCTAGGACTTAATCAAGCATTGATATAGATGGCCACCATTTACTTCATGACTTCGTGTGAGTGTGATGTGTAGGCAGGGTAGTGGAGTGTGGCGGCGGAGCGTGACGGTGGTATGGATGAGTGGTTTGGCAGTTTACTCGCAGGGGGGAGTAGGCGGTAAGTGGTAAGGAGTGAGGGGGGATTGATTTAACAGGAAGGTGACATGTTATGAGGGCCCCGCTGGGGAAAAACCACCAACTTGGACCCGCCCCCCACCGTTAAAGGAAAAAAGGTCAGGGGGGTCTGATATTCACTGTTGACCATAGATCTGAGCGCCCGATTATCGACCGCTGAGATTAGTGCGCCCTTTAACACAAAGCGCCAAAACTGTCATGTCACCATTGAACTTAAGATAAAAGCATTTTATGGGTTTTTTCATTTTACCATTTCTTCATTTTGTCACCAAGGGGTTTTTGCGAGTGACCATTGACGGTCGATGTGGATTGTGGAACCACAACTTGTGAGTGATTTAATTCGTCACCCAAGCTTCGCATGTGTATCAACGGTCTTGATATGATCTGATCGTTGACTAGTCCTCCAACAATTTTTTTGAGATTCATCGCACCATCTCTTCTAAGCTTTGATCTTCATTCTCTCACCCTCCCGATCTTTTATCTCTGCATATCATCATACTATAACTTTGATTTTCATTTTCTAACTCTCCTGAGCTTTAATATATGCATATCGTCCAATTGTTTGGCATCAACCATTATATATGCTAACAGAATACTGTTGATATCAATGACAATTAGTCATACCAACTTATCATCACATCAATGATATCAAATGTTGACATCAATGACAATATATTAATGACACTATATCCAACAATATCCCCCTTTGTCATTGATGGAAACATTCAAACTTCATACTGAATCTCCCCCTGAGATGTTGCATCTCTCCTCTGAAGTTATTCTCCCCCTTTGACATCAATGGAAAATGGTTGCTTCCCTTATGGTAAAGTTCTGTTTGTCTATATGCTTCTAACCAAAATTTAAAAATGGATAACTCCTCCTGTAATCATACTTTTCCTGTCCTACTGAATGATTCCTTTTGACTTTGATTGTTGTCTCCCCCTGATTTGGTGCCAATTGATGCATTTTTTTTTTCTTTATATTTTTCTTTATTTTTATTTTTGAGAGATTTAGGTTGGAAGAAGGATTACTCCC